>CAJQUW010006363.1:0-15000 GCA_907163375.1 Prostheceraeus crozeri | reverse complement strand
GAATTTGCGCTGATATTTTTTGCATAGTGCTAAAGTTGGACAATTTATGAATTCTATGTGGCAGGCTATTGCACGGTTTACATTCGTCGAGTAGTCACCGAATCACAGTGTCATTAGAGGCTCATGCTGAAGGGCTTCTTTAACAGCCCAAAATGCCTATTTACCCTATTGGCAGCATACAAAGCTTGCTCACCATGTCAATTCGAAAAGATCACAAGAGAGTTTCATTGAAGCGATGGCCTCTTTCTCGGGAAGCCACCTGAAGGCTCCTCATGGTGCTGGTTGGAAAATTGATGCAATTTAATGGTAATATAAAGAAGAATCCTTTCAATTTTAAAAACCCATCATGTTATTGTGCAATTGCTTTACGTGTACAATGGTAGTGAGTCATCCTGGTCCGACCCTTACAAACCAGACTTTTGCTGTTCAGATACAATTTATGCGCTAGATTTTGTTGATTTTATGGATGTTTTTGGCTTTACAATACTGTGTTAGATGACCCCCCATATCGGAGACTGATCCCCCCCCCCCCCCTATGAAAGGTTTTAAGAGTGGATTAATATCTATTTATGCATTTGATTTGATGCTGACTGCGATAACGATATTAGGTGCAGCCCTATCGTCATTGCGAACCTGTGATTCCTCATAATATTCGTTTGGATTGAACGTTCAAAAGAACACTACCTGAGACGATCAATGTATTAATTTATGCAGTCTTCGATTCAAATATTGAAATTACAAAGTATCGTGACGTGATTCTTCAGTATAATCGTTAATGATTGTTGGTGTAGTGATGATCGCCTGTACGATATTAAGACTAAAGTGCAGCGTAATTGCAGTACTGCAAGCGACGTTGAATTACGCTTTCGATATATGTCTATTCACTCGATACCAATTACCACCTGCAGCTAAATTCACTATCCCATCTTTATTGTGCTAAACACTCATTCGCAGAATTTAGGCGGTGAGCATTGGAAAGCGATCTTTATTGGAGAAGACCGACGTGGTGAACTATTTGACTCTCTTGCTCAACCTCCAATTATACCAACACAGCAGTGGTTGAGAAAACATACGCGTCAATATCAGCGAAATGAACGCATACTACAACATCCACTTTCATCAACGTGTGGGGCTTTTGTTACTTAGTACTTCTATCTTATAAACGTTTACATGTAATCTCGATTTGCATCTTATTATTCAAAACTTTTCATGTAATCCATCCTCTAATGAAAAAATGATTTGTAAGTTCTATCATGATTTGAAATAAAAACATCATGTTGGCAAAAATTGTTTTTTATTTTACAATCCGCTGGGTACGTAAATACTCAATGAGATTAGTCTAGATCATATTTGCTTGTTCATGAGATTTTAGTCGTAATGATCACTTTACTATTATGAAGATTGCCACATGCACAGGCAACCAACAATAATGAGAGCTGCAGGAAAAAGTTCGGGTTCATAACACAAACTGTAACTGCTGGTACGAATCTTCAAAAATGATAGACTGTCACTCAAATTGAGTAGAGATCACCATATTGTCCACAGTCAGATTCGACATCACACACCTCTCCCTCTTCATATCGACGTAGTAGTCTTTGTAGCTCTAAGCGCATTGACTGCGCGATGAATGAGAAAGGGCGCCGAGAGAATCTGTACAGTCCCATTTGGGAGAGTTGAAGATTCCGTGAATTTGTTCATCTTTCAACCACTAAACATTGAGGACGGCGGGTAATACTTGCTGTTTGGAAGCTGTGGGCGTAATGTTGTGAGATCGATTTTGGTGTAGAGTCTGAAGGACGGAGAAGTTGACGATGGTTGTAGCGTGGCGCTTCATGATGAAAGAATGAGTAAATTGAGCGGGTGTACCTTCCTTTTTATACTTTTCCCAACTACCTTGATGAAATGTGAAAGTTAGTAATGATGTTGGGAATGTTTGAGTTGAATTCGCCGATTGTTGACGCGCAGCCAGATGCGATTTCCATTACGTGAATGTCTTTTCATATAGAAGTATTTCAAGTCCTTCATGATATGATGTAGAGATTGAAAATGACGATAAGATAAAGCAAACTCTCTTCTCACATTTCCAGTTGAATCTTTGAAATAGAAGTTTCGATCATGATCCGTTTCAATACGTTGTAGGGAATCTAATTTCCAACTCATGGTGCGTGGTAGTCATGTCTGATTAAGATTTGCATAGTAGGGCGATGAACTCACGACGAATAAATGTCATGATGGAGCGATGTATGTATCTTCTATACTTCTCCCAATTGCGAAATGAGAAACAGTTTGCGGAATGAGAATGGCAGATTTGAATTTATTTCTGTAATGTTGAAGCAAACTTGATCACCAAGGAGATGAATCTTAATGTTTCAAAATATTCCAAATCCCTCATGATATCATGAGGGTTGACAAATTGTCGCCATGTTAATGTAATTCTCTTGATGTTATGACATGAGAATTTTTGAAATGTACGTTTCCATCACGAATCAAATCTGATATATTGTAGAGAGTCCAAAATCCAAGTCTTCATGTTTTATGCAAAGTTGCAGATTAGCAATATAAAAATGTCGTTTTATCATATTTTGCTTAGCAATGCGGTACAAGAGATTTACTAGTAATCGAGCCGCACTCTTTCTACTCCATTGATCATGCACAACAGCTATATGGGAATTGGGACAGTGGGTGTCACTCAACTTGTTTATAGAACTGTGTCTATACTTTTGATCATGAGGTGATGACTATTAATATGAGGCGTACAGTGCTTATCAATGTGAAAAGGGGTGCCGAGTATACATTCCACCAGTGGTCAAGAAAGATCTCTATCTCATGTAAAAAGTTTATATATGATTTTCTTGAATAAAGGCGTGTAAACATATTGTCCAATTTACTCCGCACAATGATGATTATAATTATGTACATCAGTAGTGGAGAAAGATTGGATTGTTGGTTTAAGTCCAAGTTTAAGAATGATTTAGGCTACCTTCGCTAGGCCTTAACAAGCTATGATAATTTTAACGTTAATTACCACATAATGGTTCATTAAAACAGTTAATATATCGAGAGGAAGCTTATTATGTAGATCTTATTCCAAGAAATGAGAAGACGTTGGTGAAGAAGATTGTGATTAAGCAAGAAAGACAAACATGACTCCTGAAACATTATTGAAGAAATTTAATTATTCTCCTTCGAGTTGATGGTAAACAAGTCGGGCAAACATTGTCTTATATCAATCATCTAATCATATTGCATAAGCAAATTAAATGATGTGATCTAGTATTAGTTTGTTCAAAAGATTTTCATCAGTTTACGACATCGTTCTGCAAGCTGTTATGTTCATGGAAAATCTGATATGCAACATTTACCATGTGAAAGGCCAAATCAATTTGATACAGACTGGGCCGTATCTTTATACAGAAAGTGTGTAGAGCCTTTTGGTGGTTTCTTACATGAAACAAGAGTGTTGATGCCTCGCATTATTACTTCGGTTAAATTGGTTGTAGATTATTTAAATGAAGTGATTAATGAGCAACATATTTCATTTTCTGAAAAAGAAGGTACTTTGTCTCTCACTATAAATGGAAAAGGTATTGAACTAATTATGGATAAAACTCTAATGGACATTTTGGGTTTTGACCAAAATATCTTTTAAAGTGGTACTGTAACCAAAGCTAGCGCAGACATGTCGCTATCGCGTCGTATTAACTATTTTCAGATATATTCCAATATTGGTGAAGATGTACGTGTGGGAGATGTTGAAGCTCCATTGCTAGCAATGATACATACCAGCCAAAAAGCTGCAGTATTTTATCTGAGCATACTTTCAAGAAAGTGCATTATACAAAGCTGAAATCAAACTACATCCCACAAATTGATATTGGCCATTTATGATGATGCTGGTGCGTTGATTCCTTTTCATAAAGATGCTGTGACAAGTATCACACTCCATTTCCGAATGAAGAGTTAATGCAAACGTATGCTAATATATTTTTCCAATGTGAATAATATGGAAAGTGAAAATAAGGACTTCGTTTCTAATCTACTTGCCCAGTAATGCTTCTATGAATAAATTTCCCAAAAATAAACCATCAGACTATCGAGTAGAATTAAATCGCCCACTGCATTTAGAAGGTGAATGGGAGGTTGGCGTTTCTAGTATTTGCTATGATAGCATATTCAGAATGTGAATGATTTGGAAGAAATGATATTGACTCCTCGCACCCATGATGGAATAACGATGAATAATGCATTCCAGTTCCCATACAATTTAACATCAGATGGAAAGTGGAACTATGAATGGATTCAGATAAAATCAGATTCTTATGAGCCATTTGGGAATGAGAAAATTATTAAGGCATTAAACATTGTTAATACTTCCATCATGAAGAATAAAAATCAGAAAGCTTATGAGTTTACTATCTATCATTGGAGTGGGAGACAGTTCCTCCGCTTTCATTCTTTTACTAAAGGTCTTACGCTGAGGTTGGATAGTGAATTCTATCCGCATCTCGGTTTTGGTCATGGACTACATCTAACGTCAATTGCTACTGCAAATGTTAGAAAAGTTTATTCAAATCGAATCAACAAATTTCATTATAGATTTAAAATATTTGATGAAGATGTTGTAGAATGCGAAGAACGCATCATTTTGAAAAGCGTGGTGTTCAACCTTTATCACTTATTGAGTTAGTAAAACGATGGAATGAGACTGTGGGTAAGAAGTATGGAGAGAAAATTATGGCGGACAAAATAAGTTGGTTATTCAGAAATATAATGACAAACTTACAGTTTATTTCTCTCCAACCTTGCGTCATTTTGTAAGACATTATACACCTATTATTGGAAGCGGTTTGGTGTATGCTTCTCATGAATATCACACTAAAGCTGATTCAGTTAATGATGAATGGTGGGTGGACATCTATGGCGATCGCATCAAGAAAATTTACCAGTCTTATGAAGAATCTAAAGTTGCTATCAATATAATGCCGCGTCTATATCATACAGTTGAAAGCTTCATTCATGTAGTAAATCCTTATATACAACAGAAGTTGAAGCATGTGATGAAAAGTAAATATGATGCAAAAGACACACCACATTTCGTTTTCAATTGAAAATCAACGCGTTGTTCTGAAACTGGGTGATGACATTCAATGTCAATTGAGTAAAAATTTTGAAAAAACTCTTTGGTTTTTCAATGCTACAAACAGTGTTTGCTGCTGCGCATACGATTGGTATAGAAACACCAATGACACTTGATAAACATGAACAGCACCTTTACATTCAAAGTGATTTGATTCTACCTATTTCTGTTGGTGAGAAAAAAGAATACATTTTACGTGATTTCATTCATGATAAAGACGCTTCATTATGGAATAGTCGAGAAGATGTTTGAATCTATTTTCTATCATCCCGTCGTCAAACAAACTATACCCTCTATTGCTATCAAAATTACCAATGGTTTACAAGAGTGCATCCATGTGAAAGATACTAAATCCCTCATAACGTTAGTGTTTCGGAAAACAAAGTGAAGTCATTGTGATATGTTTATTGAAATATGTACATGAATGTGAAGCAACAGACTTTATACAACATCCACTGAAAATATATACATGAGCGCACTTCAATAAACATTGTTATATACAAAAAGTCTTTTTACTTCGTGAAGGGTGGAAATATACAGGGATAGGAAAAATGTCTTTCAGTGGAAAAGTCATCACATGGGGAATGTACAGATGTGGACACATATTCACAAGGAAAAAACAATCTCATGCGATACATAAACAACAATGTTTATCTACAGAAATCAACATCAAAATACTAAGTTAAGGATGATTATGCTAAGAGTCTCCTGAATGTGGTAGTGTGAGTTTAATTCTTTTGGGTGTGGTATGTTTGTGTCAGGATGTCCATGTGGAAGAGATATGTTGTGTTCTAACCAGCACCTCTTATCCTCCCATGCTGAAAGCGCCCGTTTCCTAAAAGTATGAGTTTTGATCTCATGCGACTTAGATTTTAAGATTGTCATATTGACAAACGTTATATTTTTATTTCTATAGGCTTTCCTGAAATTCTTATGTTTCATATTTTGCACAATGGATTTTGATATGCCTTTAGCGCGCTTAATGCTATCATCACTATCCTTTAATTTCATAGAATACATTTTTGGACGAGGAGAATCATTTCATCTATTTCCTTCCCTGCTGTCTCATCCTTAAAGCAGCCAAGTTTTGCCTTATTTTTGATGGAGTAGAGTGGATGATCAGCAGGATAATTTGATGTATCAAAATATCTTTCCAAAGATTTTCCTACTTCATTGAAATTTAAATCTTTTTGAGTGGTAATACCTAAGAAGAAACTATCTGTATCACCACCCAACAATCGAACCTCTTTTACGAGAGGACATGGTTTTAGTATTTTATAAAAGAGTTGGTACATTTCAAGCTTAGAATAATCTAGTACAGCTTGACCAATATAGATGGGTTTGCACAACTCAACTTCAGATTTTATCATTTTAACACCTATAAGGTCCTCATCGATAATGTCTCTATCGATGAATAGAGGTGATGAGGTCAATTTGTGATACTTTTGATCATCATTAACTAGTTTGTAGTTTACGCGCTTTCTAACATCCTCCATCGTCTTACCAATAGACTGTTGTTCTTATATTTATAAAAATCTTTTTCAAAGTTATTTTGGGCTAGTGCACGTTTCTGGCTGTTGCTATCAATATATGGCTTGAGGAAGGCTTTCTGTCTAAATTTAATAATGCGGTGAACTCTTTTTAAAATCATACCCATTTCTAAATAAAATTTTAAGATGCTAAAGTGGACTAGATAGTTTTCTTTATCATACTGGGTGAGTAAAAGTTTGCGACAAGCTTATAGTCGGGTTGTCCACATGATTCTAAATCTTTATGAAATTGTTTCATAAAGTCGGAAAACATATCTTTACTCACTTCACCTGATTCGGGTGCGAGTGGAAAATCTACGGTTTTATGTTTAATATTATTTGGATAGATTAGATCTATCTCAAAATAATATCCCCAATCACCTTCATCTGGAATTGCTAGTATGTTAGAAGGGTTGGAGAAATGTTGAATATCACTATCATCTAACCAGCTAAACTCAGAGTGAGGTAGCGGTTTGGATAATGAACTACCATACAAATTATTTTGGTCATAATACTTCAGATGAGTTGGTCATTGCCTACTGTTTCAGATTTTAACCTATGTTTATTTACAAATGTGAGACCACCGCGAATTCCTCGCTCAAATAAATTATACATCTCTGGATCTTGTAAGAGATGAATGGTCTCACAGTCATTTTAAAAGCAGACTTAAATGGACATGGCTGGCAGACTGACAAAGTGGACGGGATCTAACTTATCTTCTTCTAATGCCACTCGTCGAAACTCCTGAAATACATCAGCCAGCAAAAATACATCTAACTTAAGGTAGGCAATCATATATTCGCCAAATGTATGGCAGTCAAATTTTATCCATGCATCTTGTGCATGATCATAATCTTCGGTCTTACATTCTGCGCCGGTCAAATCATTTTTAAATTTATCTATGGGCGGAAGAGATAGTCTCGCCGAGTTTACTAATCGCATCAAAATATGCATATGGAAAGACTCCTTTCCGTGTGATGACTTCATCGGTTAGATTTGGGTATTGTTTCTTAAGATTTTGTGTTAGTGGAAGAGACTTTAGATTTTGCACGAGAGAGGCCAGTGAAGCAGTCATAAATTGGTAGGAATCTAAAAATTTTATATCAAAATAGACCGTCTTATTTTCTTTAGTTTTTATCGACAGGCACTTTTGCTGTCATGGCCATAAACTTCTCTCTCGTTTGCGCTATTACATCAAGCTTCCACTCTTTCATTTGACCTAAACCTCCTTTTATTATCATATGGCTGTCGTAGCCCTTGAAATTATGGAAAATGACGGGTAATGTACGCCGTTTCATCCTAAGTGAAAAATTGCATTTTGAACAGAGTGCGTTTCTAAATTTAGCAGTGATGTGATCATGGTCGCGCACTTTCTTAATCTTATCATCGTCAAATGTTTTCCTACATTTGGGGCAAATGTTGCAACTATCAAATTTTGCTTGATCATCTGCTGTCATATGCAATGATCTGCGATAGAGTTCACCATCATGTTTTTGTTGAAATTTTACAGCCTGTTCGAGGAATTGTAGGAATTGGTAAATACAATCCTCACCTTGCCAGACGCGCATTTTATTTTGCCTACCCCTAAAGTGATCATGCCATACTTCATAGCAGGAAATGGCTGCTGGTCGATGGATGTTATCATCGATATAACATTCGATGTCAGCATAGATGACACGAAGAGGACTTAATTCATCACCATTCTCTCTATATGAAAACTCCTTATCTTTGGGCATGCGCTCCATTTGCAGTTTACCTCGCTTACACCATTCGTAATGAGTTTCAAATTTAGTTTTCCTCCTAAAGTGGCGAATACATCTGTCGCAGTAATATAACTCTCTACTAGAGTTTTCTAAGTGGTGGTATAAGCGAGAGATTTTGGGAATACCGCAGTAGTGCCATTCCTCACTATCATCCTGTTTTACTAATAACAGGTTTACTGTACGTTCATAACAACTCGAACGCGAGTTGTAGCGCACACCCTTCAATCCTTTTTCCAAAACATGGAGAACTATTTTGATGTTGTTCAATTTTTCAAATTTTTCTATATCTTTAATTTTCATATCGTCACTATTACAGTCATCGAAGTTTAATTCATTCTCCCACTGTTGATACTTACTCTTGCGGTATCGACTATTCTGCACATCATGATAGTGGAGAATGGAGAGGACGGCATACTTAAAACATTGCGATTCGCAATCTACAGAAATGACTGCTGCTTTATTTCTTAAATTTTTCGGAAGTTTAAAGGAGCCTCGACCACTATGATTTCCTAATAAACTGATTTTAATCATGGCGGTCTCAATACCATCAAAAACGAGTCCACTATCACGCTCGTTAAATTTATCTATATTTAATTTTAACCCTTGGATATGAAAATTTATCCAAGACTCACAGTCTACAACTTCGGTTGCAGGAGAGGAGGGTATGTGAAACTCAAACCTCTCTATTATTTGTCCAGTATGGTGGTCGATTTTTACATATTTTATTTTAAGATAGATGAGCGCCTTCATCCTAAAATTGTCTAAATTGTTGAAGAGCGCTTCTATCAATGATGAATTTTGATGAAACCATTCCTCAAAGTTAGCAATGGTTTCTGAGGAGTCCATCTGGTAGTTCCTCACTAAATTATTTATGGACACTTCAGTGAGTCGGATAGAGGAGGTACCGTTGGTGTAGGTATCGTTCGCGTGTGTATGTTGAAGTCTGTGCGAAGATAGTTCAAAACGTGTCTCGAAAGACTGAGCGCACAAGTCGCAAGAAAAGGAGACATCGTTAACAGAATCATCCCTACCTTCGGAGATTGATGCCGGCTTAGGTTGACAAACACCTCGCTTGATGTGTCGGGTGAGATCACGCTTCCTCGTGAAGATGTGTCCACAGTCAGCACATTGCCGATCGTCGCATTCCCGCGACAATGTTGATATGGACTCGCACGAGATGGAACTGGTATCACCTGAAAGAGAAATCATTCTTTCATCTCTGTTCAAGTGTCAGTATATTGTTACAACCTACCTTGACTCAACAACTCTAAACTTTCCTCGAGAAGGGAGGGTGTTGGTGATGAAGTTGATGCCTGAAATTGAGGAAGATGCTATTAGCCACACGTTTGAGGGAGATGAGAGAGGAAATTTTCAACTTACCATTTGAACGAAATTATGTTTAAGCTTGATACTTGAACAAGATAGAGACTTCACTCAAATTTGGAATTCACTAAAGAGCAGTTCACTTGTACGCCTCAAATACAGAATTCGCTAGACAACAGTTCACTTATGCGTCTCAAAGACAGAGTGAAATGATACGGATGTCACTTTGCTTATATACTTTCATTCTCTTCATTCATTGGATGTTCATTCTGATTGGTTGCTTGTTGATACTTAAGAATTAGAAAACATTTCAAAGTCATTATTCACAGTCAACATGACAAGCCCTCCGACAACATCAAACACAAAATTCTCTTCTCCATGCTCAACACCAAAGGCGCTCGTTACACCAAACGCTCCAAGAAAGGCGAAGGTGGAGAAGGTGTACCAACTGGACGATATCAGGAAGTTATCATTACCAGCGGATGAGGAAGAGGAGAGTGTATGTGAGAAGGAGTGTCCCGACTTAACAGGCGTGAGGTGGAAGTATCTCCAGTACGATACTGACGATGTGATGGAGATCAACAGCACGAAATTCCTCCACCAATTATGGGAGTGGTACACCCCTAACTCCCAGCCACGAACTATGGCAGAGTGGGAGTATATTGATAAAGTGAGGCTCGCAGTGGAAGAACGATTAAAGCAACTGAACTGTTTTTGTTATCTATGTGAAGCCAGACTCTGGGACGATATTGACGATGAAGACCTTTTGAAATACATGCCATAATAAATTTTTATTTCGTATTATCTTTGCTTTCATACTGACGTACTTGAATGGGGCTTCAGTGGATGATTTAACCATGTATACATTTTCATTTGGAAATAGTAGCACGCTTAGTCTAACTTGTAAATCTTAAAACATTTCATATGGACGATGATGATAGATGAAATAGTGTCAAATAAAATTAAGATAGCTTACACTTCTGATACAGGGATAGCAATCGACTGCGATCCATGTGTAAAGAGCTTGTTAGACTACGGATGGGGTTAAGTGGATGATTTAACCATGTATACATTTTCATTTGGAAATAGTAGCACGCTTAGTCTAACTTGTAAATCTTAAAACATTTCATATGGACGATGATGATAGATGAAATAGTGTCAAATAAAATTAAGATAGCTTACACTTCTGATACAGGGATAGCAATCGACTGCGATCCATGTGTAAAGAGCTTGTTAGACTACGGATGGGGTTAAGTGGATGATTTAACCATGTATACATTTTCATTTGGAAATAGTAGCACGCTTAGTCTAACTTGTAAATCTTAAAACATTTCATATGGACGATGATGATAGATGAAATAGTATCAAATAAAATTAAGATAGCTTACACTTCTGATACAGGGATAGCAATCGACTGCGATCCATGTGTAAAGAGCTTGTTAGACTACGGAAGAGAGAAGTGTGTTATGTTGCGTGTGGCGCGTGAGTGTCCTCCCATTTCATTCCATTCATTATTTTTCTTCCCTCTGCATTCCATATCCGAGGATATGTGGCGGGCTTGGGACCGCTTTAGCTGCATTAGAAGGTTGGCCCTTAAAAGAGCCCATGGGTCGTTCTCCGTCCACCGACACTCCTCTCACTTCTGCAAAAACTCTGAAAGAAAAAGAATAGGAGATTAGATGAGCTACAAAAATGATCATGTTGAGGAAGCTTACTGGGAACTTTCTTCCGAACTTTTCGGACGACGAAGTCTTCAAGCTGGCCGGTAACGTCCATACTCATGTGGAGACATCGGACTCCGTCGCCCTCATAACACTGCTGTGTTACGTTGGGATCATCCGTGATGGTTGGGGCGTCGCACACATTGTTCTCAAAGAGGGGAAGATGGACTTCATACACTCTCCTTTTTCGACACTTCAAACGCTCATGCAGTCGCTCCACTTCACCCGTCAACCTCTTATTAATAACCTTCACCTCCTCCGTCTCCTTCACCACGCTTCGCATCCGCTCTATCTTTCATCCTTCCTCGACACACTCGCCTGCAAATCTCACACCAAACCTGCCTTCCTCATCAACTCGCTCCTTTCCGCCATCCATTCCTTCTCCTTCTTTCTCAAGCTCTCCAACTCTTCCCTTGTTGCCCTATACCCCTCAAACCTTCACCTTCAGCTCTTCATTCTCCTTCAAAACTTTTCTATTATTACTTTCCAAAGCCATCACACGATCCTTCATTCTCACAAATACCTCCGTGTCATACGCCTCTTGCTGCCGTGGCGATGACGCTGCCATCGGCTTAGCAACTTCCTCCCCCTCCCACTCTTCCTTCAAATCCGCTATGTCCCCAAACAAATCTTCCATCACCGCATCCAAATCAACATCATCCTTCTTCTTCATATTCGCTCTCAACTCAACTTCCTCATTCGAACTCCCATCACTCGAACTCCCCTCACTCGCATTCTCACCACTTTCTCCCCAATCACGTCCTGTATCGCTGCCACGCCTTTGTCACCTCTTCCCTCTCCAACAACTCTCCTCAAACCATGCCTTGAACCCCTTCTCTCCGATGTTCCACTCTCACACTGCAAATGCGCCTTCATAAATTCCTTCTCATCCCCCATCACACATTTCCGACAAGACACACACAACCTCCAACATCACTTTCCTCTCATGGCCCATCGTCCCCTCTTTTTCTTTTAAATGTTTCTTTTGAGTTCGCTACCTCTAGCAATCTTGCCACAATCTGCACTTCCCCACTAGCATCTTGGCGTTACTCGCTTTCGTCATGATAATTCTGTAAAGATAGAGTAAAATTTGATAGCAAGTGTTTATAGGATACTACTTGCTGATATGTATTGAAAAGACTAAGTCACCAAACATTTGATAGCAAGTCAGCAACCGTTTGGGTGTTAAGCTCTTGAATCCGTTACAGGCATTACACAGAGGGGATCTTATCCCATCTCCAAGTCCACGACCCACAAATCCAACATCGATCGGACACAGCGAGCGTCATATCACTGTGTAGGTATCCGGGCCCCAGTTTTGACATGAAAACCGGTTGTGGGAGTTATTTACAAGATGGAAACGACCCAAGTCACAGAGACTCATAAACGACTGCTTTTTATTCAAAAACTTTAATTATTATCATTAAATATGAATTTAAATTTTTCTAGTATTTTAGTATACTCATAAAACGTTTATAAGTAGTCTGTCACCTTCAGCTTATCAAACGCTGTCGAATGTTTTTTGAATCAAGTCTAAAGGACTTGTAGAAGCAAAGTTATAGCCGTTTGAAGATTTCGGCACTATAATCAAATGGTCAGTCATGCTATACTTGACTAACCTATAAGTCTGACACCTTAGCTGATATCAGCAATGTAAAGTCAGAAGTCCGATATCGGACTATCAAGAGAAACGACTTACCTGTAGTCAGTTTCTCAACTTAGTGAAATTCCTCTCCCGATCCCGTTCTTATATACCCTGTGAATATGCAATCGATCAGAGGGGGGGGGACGTCAGTGAAATTTCAAAATTTGATGAAAAATGTTTTGGTGACGGTCCCAGGTCGAAATTCCACACTTTGGAAAATTTTCAAATTTTTACCCATACAAAGCCACTCTGACACTTAGGATTTTTTCAGGTAAGCGAGCTCCGACCTAAAATCTTGTAACCGCTCTAACTTTTGAACGAAGACAGATAGGAACAAGCCGATTCTTTCACTGAATTTGTCTCACTCTTAGCTTTCAAACGAGCTATCTCACGACAAAATCCGTCCACTGGAAGCCAAAATCGAAGCAAGCTGTCCAGAGGTTTGGGGATCCGGGACGTTCAGAAGGGCGTCAAATTTCAAATCGTGAGAATGGAAAAGTTGATTATGAAAATGTTTTGGTGACGGTCCCAGGTCGAAATTCCACACTTTGGAAAATTTTCAAAATTTTACCCATACAAAGTCACTCTGACACTTAGGATTTTATCAGGTGAGCGAGCTCCGACCTAAAATCTTGTAACCGCTCTAACTTTTGAACGAAGACAGATAGGAACAAGCCGATTCTTTCACTGAATTTGTCTCACTCTTAGCTTTTCATACGAGGATATCGCACCCGGAACAAATACGTCCAGTCCACTGGGAGAAACCAAAAATCAAAGCAAGCTGTCCAGAGGGGGGGGACGTCAGTGAAATTTCAAAATTTGATGAAAAATGTTTTGGTGACGGTCCCAGGTCGAAATTCCACACTTTGGAAAATTTTCAAAATTTTACCCATACAAAGTCACTCTGACACTGAGGATTTTTTCAGGTAAGCGAGCTCCGACCTAAAATCTTGTAACCGCTCTAACTTTTGAACGAAGACAGATAGGAACATGCCGATTGTTTCACTGAATTTGTCTCACTCTTAGCTTTCAAACGAGCTATCGCACGACAAAATCCGTCCACTGGAAGCCAAAATCGATGCATAAGATTTTGTCCATGGAGGGGGGGTGAGACGGGGGAGAGTCAGTTGGAAATTCAAAAATTTGGGATGAAAAAGGGTTTGTGTCGGTTCCCCAGGTCGAAATTCCACACTTTGGAAAATTTTCAAATTTTTACCCATACAAAGCCACTCTGACACTTAGGATTTTTTCAGGTGAGCGAGCTCCGACCTAAAATCTTGTAACCGCTCTAACTTTTGAACGAAGACAGATAGGAACAAGCCGATTGTTTCACTGAATTTGTCTCACTCTTAGCTTTCAAACGAGCTATCGCACGACAAAATCCGTCCACTGGAAGCCAAAATCGAAGCAAGCTGTCCAGAGGGGGGGGGGACGTCAGCCGAAAATTTTTTCTCTCCGATTTCGCTGGAAACATCCTTCCTAACCCAAAATTTCACGTAGATTCCGAATCTGGCCTCCGTTTTCTCATCCGATGCTTCGTTTGGGCGCTACACACCAAAACGTCCCAAATTCTAACTCTGTTAAAATTTTGAAGAAAAATTTTTTCTCGCCAATTGCCTTGAAACTCACCCGACCGATGCAGAATTTTACGCTGAATCCGAATCTGGCAGCCATTTCACCATCCACGACAACCTAGACGGTCGCCCACGTCAACCTAGACGGTCGCCCACGTCAACCTAGGCGGTCGGCCACGTCAACCTAGGCGGTCGGTCACGTCAACCCATACGAGACCAACACATCCGAGTCTCACACTCTGTCGTTGCAGAGGGGGGGGGAGTCAGCGAACATGTTGTGAACCCACCTGGCCGGCACACCACGACAG
>CAJQUW010006362.1:0-248861 GCA_907163375.1 Prostheceraeus crozeri | reverse complement strand
TGAAAATCAAAACGGCCGTTGCTTCCTGTGGCCACGCTTGTTCTCTTGGCCTGTACAAACAAGTGGACAATTTCTAGACGCTAAAGAGATAAATACAACTCTGTTCGTTAGGTTCGATATCACGAACAGGTCACAATGCTTGATCACGTCAGCATTTAGGCTTTAAGCTTGGATGACCATAGAAATGACGGTCTTAGGACACTACTAACAAATAGATGACAGTAAGTATAATGCGTTAATAAAAATAGATAAAGAGTAATAAATCAAAAGAATTAAAAATAATTAAAAATAAATGTCAACAAGACCGAAGGAAGAATAAAGCGTTCCTTTTGAAGACATAGAAAACTGGCTTCAATGTCGGATCGACACACTTTCACATTAGCAAGTTCAAAGCGTTTCTTGCTTGCGTACGCACCCGACAACCTACGTACTGAGTTGTTATTTACTCTTTTAGCGTCTAGAAATTTGTTCCACCTGTTGTACAAGCCAAGAGAACAAGCGTGGCCATCATGGAAGCACGCCGTTTTGATTTCAAATTTATTTTACAAAGTCGCTCATCTTTGGAATTATTGTTCCTATTTCAATGTGTTCACGATGAACATAGTCGTTCATAAGAAACTTCTATGAGGTCTTCTCCTATGTGGAAAAGTGCTTTTGACTTGTAATAAATGGAAATTTATATAGGTCTCGTTGATTTGATCAATAAACACAGTAAATGGGATCTGAAATTAGTATTGTGAAGTTCTGACATGCGCTTGCGCTGTAGAAGTCTCGGTCAAACTAGTGTGGACATCACATTCTTTCACTGCCTCAAAACCTATTCAAGTCAGACACGAAATCTAGAAGAATATCCATGGCACGGTCTACAGATGTTCATGGTGGGAAATTACCATATTTTTCGATTTACATAATATATATAGTGTCCATGAAATTCAAATGTTGCTAACGAGTGATGACTCATTACGTGGGTCATTTCGTTGCTTGAACATTTTATTACTGTTGAGAATGAACCAAAGTGATAGATTTTGATGATTTCTTTTTCTTGGAGCGCGAATTTCTCTTTCGTTAAACATAAACATGAAAATAATAGGTTAATTTGATCATTTCCAAAAACGCCAAAATGCCGAAATTCCTAACAGATCATCCAAGGAAGCCAAACTTGAAGCTCTACACATCGTTCACGACTATGGAGCCAATTGTAATGATATTTTTAGTTCTGGGAAACTAGGTGATTAAGCCTCCGGTACTTAAGCTTGCTAGTAAATTCATATAACAGTTATATCTCTGAATTGACGATTGTGGGATTTCTATGTTGCTAATGCTCTTGATATCAAATTGTGAAACCATTTCCCAGGAATATCTAAGCAAAAAAGTGATTAAAAGACAAGGAAAAATAGGTTATTCCGCAACAAAGGCATATTAAACCCTAAACTCCGAGCCGGGTCGAAAACGGGACCCAACTCGGTTTTTTAAAGATATGTTTCTGAATGCTACATCAATTTATTCATTATGCCTGATGCATTACTATTTACTTGTTATGTTTACTGAAGTTAATGACAGACATTTCAAGTGATCTTATGAATGTGATTAGAGATATTGCTCTCAAAGATTCAATTGCTTCTTTTTTGTCGATTTTTGAAATTCTAATAAAAAAGAGGGTTTTTCGAAATGTCTGAGATATTTTTTACCCGATATTTTCAAAAGTAGTTATGGGGTTTTTATATTTCGTTGTACATTAACTTCACGTAGATGCATCTATAATGCTTTTCCTAATGACTTTGTACACTGTTTCATGCAAAACTGATATGTTGGGTCGTTTTCGACCCACTCGGAAAAACAAAAAACCCTAAAAATTTGCATAAGATTCATGAATTCTATGATGAATAATATAGGACAATTTTGATAAACTTCATGCTATTATTGAAATTTTTCTTTTACATGTCTGTGGTTGTGTTTTGATTTTCAAATTTTTCATAGTTCTTTTTTTCAAAATGGAGGATTTTGATTATACAACATGGCGACAAAGTCAAAGAGAGGGTTAGAATTATCTTAAAATCTGTCATATCGTTAGAGTAAATTTATCATTTGTAATCCATATTTCAGTCAGTAGTTTTGATTTCCACCAATTTGGGACTGCTAATCTATTCAACTTTTCAATTTACCTAGCTCAATAATGTAAATTATCCAACTAGCCTTTCCAAAAGCTCTACAAAATACATGTAGAAAACATGCGTTTTTTAATAAGACTATTAGTTAGTATTTTCATGTCTTTTTAATATACCAGTAAGAATTGCACTTAGTAAATAATTCAGCTTACGTAATGACGAATAAATTTTTAGGAAATGCAAAACAAAAAAGGCCACTCTACTGTTGATCCCTTGTACACCTGTGGAATTTTTTGAGTTTGTTTTTTATACTGATGAAAAGAAGAATGTAATCAAACTGAACAATACGCTACGCCCGCGAGTCAGAAAGTGATCTTCTTTTGATGTCGCCAATCGAACAGGTTGAAAACTTTTACCGCTATTGAAATTTTTGTAGGGGCTATGTGGTGCTGCCAAGACGCAGTATAATATTGACTGAAAGATGAAGACATGGGAAAATAGCATAGTTAAGAAGCTATGTCGCGTGCGTGGACACATTTGACAAAATTCTTCAATGCTTCATTTCAAGAACAACAATGGATTGAATATAGACGATAGTTACACTAAGTTGGCGTTTCCGAGATTTTGATAATCACCCAAGAAGCGTGCTTGAAAATAGTGTCAGTTGACTCAGTGCTCTTTCTGTTGGCGAAAAAAGCATGGTAGATATTTTTGGTAAACATGGGGCCAAGCAGTGTATCAGGATCAAGCCGTTAGGCGATACAGATTCAAAGTGTGGACATCCACAATCTATCGAATGGATACTCTATCAACTTTGATCCTTAATTGTGGGAAATGGTCCAAACAGTTTTTCACTCAGAGAATTATCTGAAGAATTCACTCTTCCTAACAGTGTGTTCTTGGATTTGGCAGACTTTTTTGACGGCTGGATCGCAATATATATTTTGATAATTATTTTTCTTCTGTTTCTTCTCTCAGGGACGAGCTATCTGCACACCCCTCCAACCGAAAAATTCTTGCGACTGGGACTCTTCAGAGAGATACATGATCATGAGGTACCCAGTCACTTCCCAAAGGTAAGATGAAAAAAGCAGCCAAGAGGAACGTTTGAGGTATTTCCATGACCTAAAGGATGTATCGAATCTGATACGACGGTGGATAATGCTGTGTCTCAACAAATAATCAAATTTTCGACAAATATGGCGGATCCTGTAGGACATGCTCGACGATGGAAGTTCAATTTGAAGAAATGATAAAAAAAAAAACAAAAAAAAAAAAAAGAAAAAAAAAAAAAAAAACAAAAAAAAAAAAACATCAAAGAAAAAAAAAAAAAACAAAAAAAAAAAAGAAAAAAAAAAAAAAAAAAAAAAAAAAAAAAAAAAAAAAAAAAAAAAAAAAAAAAAAAAAAAAAAAAAAAAACAAAAAAAGACAAAAAAAAAAAAAAAAAATAAAAAACAAACAACAGAAAAACAAAAAAAAAAAATAAAAGAAAAAAAAATAAAACAAAAAAAAAAAAAAAAAAAAAAAAAAAAAAAAAAGCATATCTGTCGAATATAATCTCATTCCGTTTTGGAATATAAACAAGTAACATGGGAGGGTCCGATAGGATAGATCCAAAATACCAATAAATACAAGGTCCGGTATACGAGAGTCGAAAAATGGTGGGGATACCCTTTGGTATCGTATGGGACATTGACATCTCGTTGAACAATGCACTGGAATCTATTCAAGGAATCAAAAGGTTCCAAATATGGATTTTCCTGGAGTTCAGAGGGACCGCGTTGTGCTGGAATTTTTACAAAAACATGTTGAAGGATCGCAAACACGAAGAGATATCGACCTTCATTCATGCCTGACCAAGAACACAAAAACGTCGCTTCGTTGGAAAACGACATTTCAAATTTGGCTACTCAATTCTCCCCAGTCTTCGTTGTCGAGTATGTTGGAAAAACAAAACGGTGATGAAAATCTTGTTGAAGTAGTAAAGTAAATGTCTCGAGGATTGCTTCATTAGCAATCATACTTTATAAAACCATTTTTCTGTATATAGCACAGCACTTGTATTTGTTTCATTTTATCTGCAGTCAGATAAGTCAAAATTAGTCCCAGAAGTACGCAACTTGCAGACGTATGTACCGGAACTTGTTACAACAAAACTACATAGATAATTGTGTATTATTCTTGCCACCAGAAACTGCTATTAATTTGTCTGTTTTGGTTTGTATATTCTTGATAAAACTGTTTTTCTGATTATTTGTGAATGTTGATCAGTAAACCATTTTTAGGTTATATTAAGGTTGCCGAGTGTGGTCGAAAACGACCCAATCCTTAAAACAATCGATCCTGATTGTTTTATCAAAACGTTTCTAAGGGAAATGATAGTTGTTTTTTCATGTTGTTGGGTTAAATAATGTTCAAAAATAATTAAATCTAACAAAAATTAATTTCCAGGCACTAATGGGTTTAATTCCCTGGTCACCCATGCAAAATCATAATTGCAGCCTAATCTGCTTCTAGAAAATCAATACCAATTCTCAACAAGAGTTTGGTTCTGCCAAATCGCTAAGGCACGAAATTGCCCGAAACTTCCTGTATTTTCTTATTGAATTATTGAGATTCTGCCGATTTGTAATTCCGCAAACCATGGAATTCGAACCACATATTGAAATATTGCATTTTTCCAATTTGTAAATTATTGCTGTGATGTATACCTCGATTAGATTGTATTCGAGGTCGGCTTCTTTTATTCCGAGGTCGATAGTCCGTATCGAGGGTCGGCCACTAAAATACCTATTATATTTGGTCAATAGTGTCTGCATTTAGCCTTTCGTTTTGTAGTGATGAAAGCCACACGTTACCAGCATCAACCTTTATTAAATGGATACTATACTTCTTTTCAAAGCTTTACAAAATCTGATACAAAAGCTCTTTGCTCTTCCGTAGCAAAATTTGCAATCTAATGTAGGCTTTAGGAAATTCGTCCAGTTAATTGCAATGAATTAATTCCATTGATATCATATTTTCTGAATGTGAAAATGTAAGATAAAATGATTCAAAACAATTAATAGCAAGGCAAAAATCAACAACTGCCTACTTGGATACAATGAAATACATACGTGGTTAAAATGTGGAAAAACAAATAGGTCAACTATGAAATATATATCTGTCACACATAGAGGAACCCAAATCTCGAGATCTAAACCAATTTTCCTTGATTCGAGATCTAGAGCTGTCGACTTTGAATTTGGTTGTCGTTTATTTGGATTGTAGAAGCAGCTTGTAGACTGAATAGTTTAAGCTATCGGTCTTAAATCAGTTGTGTATAACTCATTCTGTGAGGACATTCGAGTTGTGGACGCACAGATATTTCGCAAGAAATCTTTTGTTTGTGGTTCGATCATTGACAGTTTATTTTGGGGCGGACCGACTGAAGTGCCAGCATTTTTTTTTATATATAAAAAAATAGAGTAAGCATCATGTACATGTGTTTCATGTAGGCCTATGTATGGACTGAACGTTGAGATATGGTAATGGATATATTAGACATTGGAATAATTTCATGTTATCTGATATCACTTTCTCTTGAGTCTTGAGTAACTGCAACTCTTGATCATTTTTTAGTTACAGGCAGCAGAAGTAAGTTCTGAGCTTTAAATTCTTGGAAGATATTCATCAATAAGGAGCTAGCGTGAAGAAGTGTGGACGCTCAGTGTAAAACACGAAATGGCACCTAACCAGTGTCGACAGATTATGATATGTAAGGGTTGGTGTATTAGCGTAACGCGTATTGTGCTATGCAGTAGGTGTAATTTCATGGATCCAAACTTCCTAAATGTAGGGTCCTACATGTAAATTACCTTAATATGCAGGCCACTACATAAAATTCACACGCATAGCTACACTACATGTACGAATGTTATCACTAGGTACAGGTATTTCAAAAGCTCATTAATTTTCCAAAGCCAAGCATGGCAAGTGCCACTCTAAATGCAGGCATGGGGACAGCTTATATAACAACTAGACTGCGAACACTACAAATAAGAACAACGGGTGCACGTCGTGTCAGACGCACTGGTACCGCAAACCTAGCCTACATGTAGGGGCATTTCACGGGAAGGTCAACCAATAATGAGAAAAATTAAAGTTAAAGTTTTGTGGATCAACTTACATCATATATTAGCTAAAGACCTCCGGATTTTGGATCTATGATTGTTTTCCTTGAGAAATCTATTATTAAAAATATATTCGGTCTGGAATATTGAAATTATTCAAAAAATACGAAAAGATGGTGCCTACAAAACTTTGTTATGCTGTGACAGTTAAATTGTTAAAATAAACATGATTTTCGGTCAGAATTCTTCAAATGAATGCTAATTATTCAAGCTTCGCACTTTCATAAACTTTCATGTGTTGTACGAAAATTCATTGTTTCTGGAGAATCGAGTTTTTTGTGTCACGACCGTAACGAAATTTCGAAAAAGTTTTTGTCCTGACCACTGAATGAATCTGATTTCAAATCGCTTTCAGATCTTTCGTTACTCCCGACGATCACATGCAACAATGCTATCCAAATTTGCCTACGTGTTCCATTTTCTTCATAAACGACATTTTCATAACGGTCGTGGGGCGTTGCGGTCGCACTGGGGTCATGACCGTAACGCTTGAAAATCGTAATCCTGTCGCTTTAGAAGCGTTTCTATGTCAACATATTCTTAGAAGATTACATTAGTGTATGTATTGCACACAATCTATAGCAAAAGAACCGCAAATTAATTCACTCACAGGATATAGAGGAGAATATACATCTATAGAATACACCTCTATAGAGGAGAATTTGGATCACAGAGAAACATCCTGTACATACAGTATATGCAAGCTATTGTATCATCGAGCGTAGGCCTTCATGACTGTATAATTATGTAGCAAAGAACTTAGCCTATAGTCTAAAGGGGGTTTCACATGGGCAGACTTATCGTCCGACAAGTCTGCCGATAAGACTGTTAAGCGTTTCACTCGACCAAATTTATCGGCACACTTACCGTGAGTTTGCTGAAAACACCGATTTAACTAGTTAAATACTTTCTCCCGATTGCCACCGATTTGTCTTCTAATTGGCTGATGGCTACCGCACAGCTGAAGATGGAGCGGCGACGTGTCATGGTCGCGTGATAGGAAAATACGTGGGCAATACTTCCAATACACCGTTCGCCTTAGCCTAGTGATATAACCTGCAGTGCAGGAATCAATCTACGAGCGTTCACGACGAGCGTTTCGACAGAAGCAGTGACTCTTCTAATAGAAGAGTATAGGCCTAAATGCAGACCGTGACCTTGGAAGGTAAAGTCGAAAAATTATTCCAATCGACTTGCTCGTCAAGGCGCGTCAAGTACTATTTTTAGAGTCACTTAATGCAATCCAGTCTGCCGACAAGTTTGCTCGTTTGAAAGGGTATCTTGTCGGACGATAAGTGTCCGTGTGGAACCCCCTCAACATGAAAATTCATTACCCTAGGTTGCTTTGTCTTAATTTTAATCCTAGCTACATGACCAGCTGCAGGTATCAAATCTCGACGTCAAGATCTCGAGATTGAGAAATTGTAATCTCGAAGTCGCGAGATGGTCACCGGTAAATTCATCCCTCGGAAATTTCATCCCTCGGAAAATTCATCCCTCAAATTTAAAAACTACTACTACTCAATACTAAAAAGTATGTCATGATCATAATAGTCCGGCAGCCAGAGTTTCTGCAGGGAACGAGGCCGAAAGTGAGACTTTTACATAATGATGTACACCCTATGCCTACTACGAATCTGCGCATCTGCCGAGTTCTAGTGAGTTCCTCTTCTTGTCAGACAGGATCAAAGAAAAACACATGTAAATCCAACGGAACACAGATTGCAGATTTTGGCTAAAATGAAATTTTGTATGTTTTCTCTGATTTAACAAAAAGTACTAAGCCCAGAGTCACAATTTTTGGCATGGAATGTCTTCTGGTCATATCCTCTCATTTTCATGCAGCCCAGTCTGTATAGCTAAATACATTTAGATTTGGCGAGCCTCTTACTGTCGGCAAACACACACTACTCAGGTGTTCCGGAACGTCTCTATCCGCAAACCGATACAACGAACAACGATATCGAAACAACGACCTCCATTACCGACATCTGCTGAGAATCTGATTTTGGCGCCGTATCAGGCCGTGACAATGGATGACGACCGATTTCTCCTCTGTGATACTTTAATAAACAATGAGAGACTCCTAATTTTTGCAAGTGATCCTCTACTGCACCATCTGTGTACTTCAGGGATGAAATTTCCGAGGGAAGAATTTACCGCACGCCGTCGCGAGATTGAGGTTTAATCTCGAGATTGGATTCCCTAGTCACATCATCTATTGCGTTTATGGCGATGGCTATTTATCAAGGTACGGTGCGAAATTATTCAAACATTGAAACCTCTTAGTAGTTTCGAGGATAAATGAAAGCGCATAGAAATCAGATATTTGTAATTTAATTAAATTGAAAATGCAGCATATTTCGTGTGGTCTTGATGAAGTCTATACCCACCAAAGGATAAGTGATAGAAAATTAGGTGACACATACAGTTTATACAGGTATGTAGACACATCGCTTAATCTAAAACAAACTAAGATAGGCGTAAGTTTTGGATGAAGCCTAGACATGCATATACAAAAGTTTTATATAAGCGAGGCTAAAGCGCAATAATAAAAATACAGTAAGTAACGGTAAGTTTTCAGTCCGACCTCGATTAAAAATTCGTTAATCGAGGTCGAAGTCAGACCATCGAGGTCTGCGAGGTCGAGGGTTTGCCACTGAATTATTGTAGTTATTTTGATATGTAGTTGGTTTAGGTATGATCACAGTTTTGTTTAAATACCGTATTGCAGCAGTCGTTGATCCAATTCTTAACAGATTTAGTAGAAGGCCAAGTTCAAATCGGCAACAACGCACCGTAAATTATACATATTTTAGATTGCCATAAAGTTAATATATTGTGCAATTTTTGATTGTTAAGAAAAGTGGATATTTGCCTTTGCCTATTTATTACCAATGATGCTCAGGGTCATGTTATTGATTTTTGAGGTAATGGAGAGCATGGTAAAGTTGCTACCGAGAATCGAGATGCAGTAACGAAAAGAAGTGGAAGAACCTATTTATGCCCATATCGAAAGTCGAAACTTGGGGTATACACGTCATCTCCGGAGGAAGAATTTCTGAGCATATTAAAAGACAACATCGTGACTTAGTGACAGGTGATACTACTTGCCAAGAACTGGTAAATCACATTAAGCGTTTCACTGTAGAAAGATGTGAAGTACCTAACCATGTTTTCTGCCCTGTATGCAAATCACCACAAAAGAAAAAGCATATTACCAAACATTTGAAAAAACTACACAACACGTCGCAGGCGGCTGTTGGATTAAAGCGATCCAAGAACTCGCTTTCTGTAGAAGAGGCGAAGGTAGTTATACGTTTGGAGCGCTGTACGGATTCGGTCTCAAATGAGATGTTCAGCGATTTTGAGGTAAGTCATGTTTAATGGTAAAATTTGAATCTACTTATGTTTCTGTTTATAACTCTCATCAGGACATGTGATCAGAAAATGTGGTGGACAGCTGTTTGTTGAAACACATTGCATTGGGTGCTTGTCTCGAATCATTATTGCATTAAATCATTATGGCATCCGTGCCGTGATGGTTAGTGTCTTGGACTGGCGATCTCAAGGTCGACAGTTCGAGTCCGCCTAGAAGCGCCATCGGAAGTCGTCAGGAAGGGCATTTCGACAAAAAGTACCACAAAGCTCCTATCGAAATTCTCATTGAGGCACCTTCCCAGCCCCGAATGAAAGTCGACTTTCCCTTGGGGATTAATAGTAGAAGTAAAAGCCAGACTTTTTTATTATTGCACCCATATCATCTTTATCGCTTTAGGATCCCTGTGGGAACGCATCTTGCTAAAATCAACAGATTATCTGGCGAGGTAGAGATTTTGTGGATAATTTTTTTGAAGGTTCATTTTCGTGTAAAAACTATCTCCGCATGTGAAAATGGTCATCATTTATCCAAAAGCATGTGTAAAATTAAAAAACGACAGGTGGCAAAAAAGTTGCTATAATTAGTTGGTAGATATTTGTTTACTAATGCGAGCTGATTTTTCGCCAACCGGCGAAATCGTGGATATTGTAGCAACTAATTAGTGGTGAGTAGTAATGTTCGTGTATTACTTCACATGAAAATATATTGTATACTCAGTCTGATCTGATAAAAAGGGATCTTTTTTTAATTCACGAAGGCTTACACTAAAAACGTATTTATCTTCCTTAAATGTCGCATTAAATACTATGATATTATTCAAATATTTGTCATTGTTGTAAATTATTGAATGTCAAGAGATGTTATGAAAATTGATATATGCGGATTCTCTATATTCTTATCATTATCATAGAATGATAGTCTGCACTTATTTCTTAGATAGATTAGCCATATGTGGAGGATGGTGAGAAGGTGAGCGAGTAAATAGAGCCTCGGCTGTAGAGGCGGATTACTATAAAGAAAATAAGAGAGAAAGTCAAAGGTAAATGGTGACATACACTCTAAAAAAAATTGGTTTTCAATTGGTTTTCCAGAAAACCAGGTGGATTTCTGGAAAACCAAAAGGTTTTCTGGAAAACCAAATTGGTTTTTGGGAAAGTCAATTGGTTTTCTACAAAACCAAATTAGTTTTTAAGGAAGCCAATTGGTTTTCTGGAAAACCGATTTGGTTTTCTAAACGTCCAAAACTGACAATTCTTCCCATAAAAGCTAGAATGCAGCAAGAGTGATTTTACTAATTTCAAACCGCACTGATCTGAAAAATGATCTGTGTCTTATTATATTGTTGTCACTAAATTATGTGTTGATTATCATGTTCTGAAACATCTCAATGATCTAGTGTATCGAATGACTTGTTCATGTATTATTCTATAATTAAGATTTTACATTAAATTTCAATAGATTTCATGACTGGTTCACGTTTTGTTGTAGGATATTAGCTTAATTTTCCTCAAATAGAATTTTAACCAACGATACACAAGTTTGTATACTATGTAGATAATTGGGGTTAGCCTAATTGGGCAAATTGTATTTCAGTTGCATACATTAATTGTTGAAATAAAATTGTATTAATTAATAACTTAAATTGTGATTTAGGTAGTGCCAAGTAAAAGGTCCGTGGGCTTCTATGTGGAAAATACGGCAATAATAGACAATAATAATAACAGACAGCATCAGAAGCTGTTGGACACTGTCTAGTGTTAGTACTTGCTACTTCATATTATTTCATTCTATAAATTAAACAAGTTGGAAACCCACAGGAGTAAGATACGGATGAGAATGAGATAAGAACTCGAGGAAAGAAAAGAACATTACATCATCTAATGGCAACCGCACAGGTGAAATACTAAGTTCGGCGAGAGTAACAGCGATTATAAGCACTGATTGAACTCCACACATCCTTGGATAAGAATCATGAATGAATCATGTGGACAACATGCTGTGCGGAAACATCATGGCATATATTCAGACTGGGAAATAACATCACTCGCCGCTCGCATTGAGAAACACAATGTGGCCTGCTGAACTTCTTCTTCCATGACCCTTGAACTTTGAGGGAAATATTTCCCAGTTCAGTTGGGGAGGAATGACGTCATCCGTTTTGAATTTGAAGAAAACAACAATTGAAATTAGTTTTTACATCAAAAAATGTACAAACTATTTCAATTACTTACAAAGTTCTAAATACGTTGCAACTCAATCACTAGTTTCTATCAGTGAAGATTGTTTCCAGGATCTACAATGAAATGACGTCGTATTCCCCATGCCGTACGAGAGGTAAGTTTCATTTTCACTTTTATTTCATTCACAGCTGGTCTCCGCTGAAAGTGTTGTCGTGTACATTTGCGGATTATTAGCGAGTGTTTCTATCTTCTTATCGTCGTACAGACATAAAAATTATTTTACAGACACAGTATACTTTATTATTTTCAATACTTTTACATAGAAAATTTCATCATATCAAAATTAACAATTTATCAAATTGCTTGTTATCAGTGGTGCATCATTTTGAGATTCACTGAATTCTTGTGAAGAGTTACCAAAGATTAGCCTAGATTTACGGAATGATTCTATCATCAGAATAATAAATTAATGTTGTTATATGTTAGCAATTTTTGAAAGTTAAGAGTTAAGTTTGGAAATTTTCTGAATTTATATGGTAAATCAGTCGTTATCGTTCCGGAGCGTGTTATCTTAAGTTTTGGACTTTCTCATATTTATTTCAAAATAGATGCGATCAAAACAATACAGTATTTTGCAATAGATATTTTGAATAACTGATATACATGTAATTAAGGTCTGTCTAGCGAGTCAAATGTGATAATCATTAAAAAGTTACAGGTATTATTGGGCATTCCATGTTAGTAGACATTCCATCAAGTAGACCATGATAATGTTAGGAATTAGCACACATGTACACAGCAGCAGTTACATGCAATAACAGAGAAAAGTCCGGTGTTATGCGCTTTGCGAACCGTAATTGATACTCGTTTATTTCAAGTCTCTTCACACATATATCAAACATTAAATTGACGTATATAAACAAATGTCAAGAGTTCATTGTATCAACATCCATAACATACCTCCCCCTTAAGCACACGGTTTGACAAGATTTCACTGCACAAGTTCGGAGATATATACAACGTCGCACAGACTCGCACTTGAGATCATTACGAGCTTGCGAAAGTTTAGGACTTCATGTGGTACACAAATTCACATCACACGGTAATGAATCACGAACAGTCACATTCTACTCCATCACTCGCTTTCTCCGCACTCTTCCATATTTCGATAATCCCCTGACGAAGGAGAAAGGATCCTCTTGTTCTTCTTCGCCCTCCGTTGAGTTCGCCGCTTGTTCTTCATCCACTTCGCTGTCCACTGCTCGCTCTTCAGGCTCGACTTCACTGCCGCCCACTTCCATAATCATTCCGGGATCTTCTTCAGGATCGGTATATAAATGGGAGTTTCCTACTGACTGGCTTATCTATGCTTCCATCTAGTTCTGCTTCTTCTTCTATGGTGATGCAAACCTACTGATCTATCCCTTACCATCACCTTTCATCCCATAACGCTTCAAGTTCCTACCATGGACTCTTCTCTTTCGCCTTCCCTGTATCTGAACAATGTAATCCGGCCTCTCTACTCCTACGACTTCAAACGGTCCGTCAAAGTATGGACTCAAACTTTCTAACCGCTCCTGGCTCTATCCAATATTTCCTTAGCATGACATACTCCCCTTCCTTAAAACCGTCATTCGTGGCATCTCTACAAGTTTTTTCCTTAGCAGACAATAGACTCTCAAACGCCAACTTCTGCCATTCGGATGCTTGCTTACATGCTTCTTGTAGACTATTGCAGTACGTGCGAGGACTACTTGGATCAACATCAACATGCGCATCTAGACTAGTATGGGGAATGCGACCAAACACTAGTTGGTATGGACTGAAATTAGTGACGCTGTGCTTAGTTATTCTGTAGTTATACGCAATGACACCCAGGAAGCAATCCCACTCATCCGCCTTTTCTTCGACATGGCATCGTAACATCTCCCCTAGTGTGCTGTTAATACGTTCGACCTCTCCATTGCATCTAGGATTCCATGCAGTAGTTCTCAGCTTCTTGACACCTAGATATTCACACAATTCTTTAAAAAGAATGCTTTGGAAATTGGAGCCTTGGTCTGTTAGAATTTCTTTTGGTATCGAGTACCTACAGACAAGATCTAACACTCTGTCAGCGATTGTCTTCGCTTGCTGATCAGGAATAGGATACATTTCCACCCACTTTGTGAATAGGTCAGTTGCAACCAGTATAAAACGGTTACCGTTGCTTGTGGTAGGCAATGTCCCTTGACATCCAGGCCCACTGCACGAAAGGTTCACCAATCACTTCAATCCTCCCTATTCCTTCTGAGACATGACTTTGACGATTGTACTTAGACTTAGCACATACAATGCAATTGGCCACAAACTCATCACTCTCACGACGCCACTCTGGCCACCAATATTTCTCATTCACCAATCGACTTGTCCTTTTCCTTCCCATGTGTCCTTTGTGCGCCTTCTCCACCATCTCCGATCTAAGCCCTTTCGGTACCACCAACTTGTTCTCGAAAAATAATTTTCCATCCACAACTGTCAACTTATCCATCAACTTCGTGTAACTCATTTTTCTCTTTCATCACCATCATGTTTGTTGATGTCGGTTAACCCCTCCTTCACACGTATGGCCCAAATCATCGCAGATCCTCCTCTTTTGCGCGCCTCCACTCATCATCTGTCCTCACTAATTTGACTGTTTATTCCGACTCAAGCGCATCACTTGCGGAATCTTTTCACCTGGAACATAGCTAATTTTCAACTCCCAGGGAGTGAATCTTGCTCCACCATCTAAATAGAACAAGGATCTAGTAAGTTCGGCTGTATGTTCTTGCACCGGCTGGTGATCAGTGACCCACGTTAGGTCTGGAGCTCCTACCACTTGCCACTGGAATGATTTTATTGCAATTTACACATGCTTCTCATTTCCCTTTTTGTTGTTGAGTACCCCTGTTCCACCTTATTCCACTTGCCTGACGCAAAGTTTATCGGTTTTCCCCTTCCTGTTCAAGGTTGTGGCGCCCCAATCCTATTCCGCTGGGCTGGTCTGTCACCAATGTTATTGGCTTGGTCATGTCAAGTGAGTACCTGCGTGGGAGCCTCCTATAGAATTATCGCCTCCTTTAGTCTAGAAAACCGCTTGTTTTCTGCTCATCCCTCCACTCGAACTCTCTATCTTTCTTCAACAAATCAGTCAGTATCCCTGAGTAATGATTGCGTACTGAGGGATGCATTCCCTATAAAATCCAGTGAATCCAAGAAATCTCTTCAATTCTTTCTCATTTGAAGGTTCACTCCATGTCTCAACTTCTTCAGCGAACTGCTCCCCTTGCTCGAATGGACTGTGACCAATCGTGGTGACCCCAGGTAGTCCACAAATTCCTTACGCCATGAACACTTGCGCTCGTTCAGAACTACACCTCTCATGTTCAACTCTTCAACAACCAACTGAATGTGTCTCTCATGTTCATCTATCGTGTCGCTAAAAATCAATAAATCATCGATGTAAGCTACTGCACCATTGTTTTGTCACTTTTACTATTTACTTCTTGCATCATCTCATTCATTACTCGATGGAATGTCTTACTTGCGTTCTTCAGTCCAAACGGCATAACAGTAAAATTCATAATGACTGTCGTTAACAACAAATGCAGTCTTCTGACAGTCTTGCTCCCTCATAGGAATTTGCCAGAAACCTTTCTGAACATCTAGCACCGAGAAATGCTTCGCATTCGCTGCTTGCTGCACTAATCTACGTAAGTCAGGCATTGGATAGGGATCACTTTGGGTCACATTATTCAGCTTTCTATAATCAATGGTTAAGCGTAACTCCTCACTATGTGGCTTGGGAACTATGACCACAGGAAAAGAGTATGGACTCCAAGACTTTCTGATGATTCCAACCTCCTCCATTTCAATCAACATCTGATTTACCCTGTCACATAATGACAGGAATCCGGTAAGGCTTTACCGAAATAGGTGCATCTGACGTGGTCACAATTGAGTGCTCCGCTCCTGAAATCCTAGGACTCTCCTCTCGTTTTCCTTAACGCGCCTTAAATGTAAACAGGAGGAGTCTTCACAATCAACTAACACTTTGAAATCCTTCAAGATATCTCGCCCTAAAAGCATTCCGTCAGACACATGACGCACAATGTAGAAAAGAACCTGCCGCTGGATCCCGTCTATTTCTAGCCAAACCAACAACCTCACCGACAGTATGCAACTTTCCTCCATCAATGCCTTCAAGCATCTGATCGATGGTACCTGAGTGACTACCTAGAGATAATGAAAAAGCTGTATCTTCATTAATAATCGAAACTGGGCTACCTGTATCAATCACTGCTTTTATTGGTCGACCTTCAACACTGACATTAATGAAAATGTCTTCCTCACTCCTCTTAGCTGACTCAATTCTTCTGACAAATCTGTCGTAGTGGTTCACTAATTTTTCCTGACCCGCTTCACATTTCGTTTGCTCTGTTGACTGTTACTACTTGATGCTTTAGGACAGTGTGCGCTAAGTGTCCAGTTTCCCGGCATGCGTAGCAACGACGCTCCTGGACAGTCTTTGGCATAGAGCCCTGCTTTCTGCAAGCATAACACACATTTTTGGGAGTTAACACCTGTACCACTGCTCCTCTGACCTACGTGCTGTTTGAAGCCCCTCTGACTCTGATCAACACCATCGCCTCTACCATGGAACATTCTGGAATTTTGACCAAACTTATGAACCGCCACCATACACTCTCTTGATCGAAACTTCAGTCTTTCTAAATACCTCCATCTTACAGATCAACGTATCAAGCGTGAAATCTAACGGGGACTCATATAACTTTTCCTTCCACACATGCGGTGCTGCTTCAATCAGCTGTGACTTTGACCATCATGGTCACAGTTTCTCGGTTTTTGCTTCCGGCATAAGCTTCCCTCACTAGTCTCTCAATCTCTCCGCCGCCTCCCTAGGTGACTCATTCAACCTAATCTTGCTATCATGGAATTCCTTCAATGCCAAAGTTCTCTTCTCTGGCGGTTTGAAGCCTCGCAATCACAAAATCTCGCACCTCATCTAGCGTATCGAAACTCTTGCTCTCTACCTCATCTGCCAACCATTCCTCTACGAATCCGATCTGTAACACTGCAGCACTAACCCTCTTTTCGTCACCCCACTTACTAAAACTCGCAACTCTTTCCAAACTCTTAAAGAATGCTAACGGGTTCTTGCTCTCAAACTCAAGTTTCTTCCAATCCATAACCTCGGTGTCACTAAGTGAAATTAATAAGTTGAACACACAAAATAATTATTAACACACCTTGGTTATCAATCACTTTCACACAATTGTTATCGCTGATGGTTACAATCCCACCGCTGATGTTAGGAATTAGCACACATGTACACAGCAGCAGTTACATGCAATAACAGAGAATAGTCCGGTGTTATGCGCTTTGCGAACCGTAATTGATACTCGTTTATTTCAAGTCTCTTCACACATATATCAAACATTAAATTGACGTATATAAACAAATGTCAAGAGTTCATGTATCAACATCCATAACAATAACTTAGATACAGTATATGCTTACATTCTTAGATACCTTATTTATACCGGTGGCTTACAAACTTGTAGGTAGATCATCTCATTAACGTACGATTCTAATCAATTTTATGTTGATTACGTGTTGAATATAAGATCTAAGGTCATACGTTTGTAAATGCACAAGAATGTAAATCATACAATTTTGCTTGATACCAATGAGCTGATCTCTGAAACCGGCCAAATCAACGTGGGGTTTATGGCCGTACAACAAATTAATTCTAGTTATATTTGAATTGGTATAGCAGCATGATAAGACAGTTAAGACACGGTTTTTATAGGTCGAGATAATGGTAAACATTTTATCAAACAAATCCGTCCAGTTTTGCTTGAAGCCATTTTTAGCTAAATTTATTTATAGCCCGTATGCATATTATCTAGTTATGATTATTCCCTGGGTTGCCAGATGGTTACTATTGCTCAAATTTTTATCACTGTATTCCACATTCTATTCCCAAAAAATGTTCAGTCTTTCAAGAATTCAGACAAATTATGCCAAATACTTCAAATTTGTTGAAAATTGTTCATGATTTTTTCTGATAAGCTCCCTTGCCTACTGGATATCTGAGTAAGAACTGATCGTTCACATTCTGTTTTTACTAGTATATCGATGATAACGGACAAACTTCTGAGTTAACAGGATTATTTCGGAAATTCGTTTGTTGGATGATAGCGAGTATATAACTGGAAACCGTCGCCGACGCTGTAGAACGACTACAATTATTAACTAACCAATTTCGTTTTTTAAATTTTATTAAACGATTGTTGCCGTTTTGATTCTTCATTTCGCAACAATGAAGATAAAGCAGGCAAACTTACGCCAATTTTCTTCTCCTGCTTTCATCAACGATGTTATAATGACATTATAGTTTGATATAGTTATTTAAATTGTAATTAATTGATATTTTGGCCTAAGTATAATACACTTGTAAGTTGTTTTAGACCACATACATCTACAGTAGCTGATAGCTCTGCATAACTAACTTTTCAGTCTTTGTCTCCAGGATCAATTTTTTAAAAGCGTGATATTGTTCTGCAGTCTGTTATTATTAGCTGACTTAAACCTAGCTTTTTTCGGACTTATGACTGTCATTCATGGTTTTCGTTGGATGAAAAGACAGAAAGATGAGTCGCGTATTTTTTGAGCTAGAGCTACGCAACGGCCTTTCGCTCATATCAGCTCGCTATGACGCACAGAATTTATCAGTGACTGCTTTCTGTCTGATTTTGAAAACTAAACATTGGTCGTAAAGTTCTATAGTACTGCAGATAGTGGCACTAAATCGCATTCTTGTTGAATTGTTACTATGCCTATCATGCAAATGATAGCAAATGATTGTAAGTTAAGAAGTTGAGTTAACAGTTTCTGAATTGAGCTTTGTATAAGACGCTTTCAGTCCTCGCTAGAGCAAAGACTGCTGATAGTTTATTAACAATATTGACTAGTAAGACTAAGTAGAGATTAAGGTGTTTTTTTGACCTACAAATGTTTAACTGTATTATTCAAAATGACATAAGGTTTTAGGACAACTTGTAATGAGACAAAATAGGCGTACGAAATAATAAGCTTACTTTGTAATCTGATAGAAGTTTTGTCGAAGCCTTGCCATCCCTTGAAAATTGATATGAAAGATAAACACTGTCTTTTCTTTTTTTCCAGGATGTCTTTTATAACATGGTGTAGTATGTCGTGTACAGACATGTATTATGATAATTTAAAATCAAATGATTTAATATCATGGGATTAGAGTAATAAGAGCTAATGAGAAACCATTTAATTAGAGTAAATAAGTATGAAATAAATCAATAGTAATTTTCGAATTACTATATCATTATCTGCTTTGAATACAAAAGAGTTAGACTAATTTGACAGTATATTTAGGAAATTTCTTATAATGATAGTGACTAAGTGTAGAATTAAAATCAGACAATGAACAATTCAATCATGCTCTCAAGTAAATGTACACATCAAAATGAATGTGCATGTTATGTAAACATTCAGTATATGAGAAATCTTAAAATAAGATTAAGTTTTATGTTATGCTCTGTTCTATCATTTCAATGATGTTGGATGTATATTTCCCGTATTATTTTTACAGTTTCTCGCTGCTGCTAAGTCAATAACCGGCGTAGATATCGACGCAAAAGTTTCATTGATACTACAGAAGATGCAGCATAAAGTGGTGGAATTGATTGAACTGAAGAGACCTTTACAGCGTCAGTTTGAGGAATATATGAGCAAGATTCCCTCAGATATCGAACAAACTGAAGGTCAGTGTTTTACTTTTTTAAATGTTATCAATAATGGAAAAATTGAAATAGGATTATACTTCATAATAATTCAATTGTGAGTTCATGAAATGAACCTCCTCGTACTCGTGCTCGTACTAATTTCAGTCGTTTTTAGGATTCTCTCAATGAAGGATTTACGGACTGGAAATTAAATTCTTAAAAACTTGACTGGCCTTCGTTGTCCTACGCCTTCTGAGGTTACAGTGACGTTAAAGATAAGTAGGAGAGGAAGTCCGTAAAAATCTTTGTCGTGCAAGTCACGATGAATTTTTAACTTCAATATTTCAAAATTATCAAATGTCAACCAAAAATATTATCAAATGTCAACCATTATATCCTAACAATGTTTGATGAGATAATTATTTATAAAGTCAGATCATCATTACCATTATTTTGAGGTTCATGGTTTGTGCATATATATGCTTAAGTTCATGATCAATATATATTCAATTCAGCACTTGGATATTTCATTCACGGACTCCATTTGACGTTTACTCATGTGTATGTAGATCTTTCTATCAGAATACTAGCTGGTACTAACAATGAATCATTTTTTTCAGATATGAAACGAAACATCAGATTGGTAATGCTTCCACTCATATCTAATGAGTCAGTGGATCTCATGTTCGTTTTCAATAAGGTAAGATAAACTGACACATGCGATTATAAATGTGCAGACCATACGTTTTTGGACCTTATATCAACGATATTAATTCGGGAGATAACTGGTGATAATCGTATGTTCACACACTCTTTCAATGAGAACTTGTAGAATATCATTTAAAGACACAACTAATTCAATATACAACACTATTCCTATACAACAATCGCTAAACAGTAATAGAGCAGGCGTTTCCCAATCATAACACAATACATCAGGAAGTCTTTTATTATAAAATCAAGCGACTTTCATATACTCGTATATGAAAGCAACATCTTCGTTTTTATACAAGTAGGTGCATGTGCAAAATCAATATTCCGCATTTGACATCAATACCATGTACTGTACTGGTAGATTACTCTTACCGTAACATTATTTTTACATCTTTCAGATACCGACAAACCCGACACCGACTATTTCGATACTGGGATCTCCTCCCATGCCTCAGCAGCTAAAGCTCTACGTGGATGGCATGGTTATCAGTAATGTGCCAGACCTATCCAGCGGCGTATCGTTGATAGTGGTCGCTTACTTTCTTTTTGACATTTGCTACCCCAAAAAACTAAACAATCTCTTAAGCCTTCTTGAAAATTTCGTCATTCGCCCAACCAAATTGTCCCCTGCAACTGCAAAATTATCCCATTTCCTAAATTTTTTTTGAGCTGCACCCTATTGTAAATTGCCTAAATGTTTTTTTTTTATCATCAAAGAGAATGATTGTATTCTACCATTCTGTTAAAAAAATAATGCTGTCGATATTGCTTCGAAATGACTTTTGCATTCACTCATAATGCGTAACTACTAACCTTATGTGTAGGTCAAAGCTATAAGCTTTAATATTTCTTAAAAATCTGAAAAGCAAATTGAATGGTGTAATGTCTCAGTAAATGCGTGTACGCGTAATTTTTCATCAGCCATTGGGATGACTAAAACGGATAAAGATGTACGATTACATGAGAAAGCTAATACAATTCAGCAAATGTATTATATGAATGTTTATTGAAAACTGTTATCAATATTATTTGATAGACGAATTATACTCTTAATGTACGCGCGGTATACTAGACTGGGATAGAAAATCAATGTAGCTAGGTTTTTGAATAACCGAATTGGGTTCAATCGTATAATGGAAAAGATGGGAAACCAAACTAGATTTTCTGAAAAACCAAACTAGGTTCCCAATAAGGTAGAGTAATGAAATACGGGCAACCAATTTAGATTTCCTGAAAAACCGAATTGGGTTCTTCAATGAAGTATGCCGTTTTGAGTTGAGAAACCATTTTTGGTTTTTCAGTCATGTTTTGGTTTTCTGGACAACCAACTTGATTTGGATGTCTGGAAAACCAAATTTTTTTGGTTTTCCGGAAAACCGAAATCGGTTCCCCTCTGTGGACAAGCTGAAAAACCAAATTTGGTTTTTGGGAGCACCGATTTTTTTTAGAGTGTATAGACCGCGAATTGTCGCCGGCGAACTTCGCCAGCGAATATCCCGCAAATATGACTGAACTGTAGCATGATATTCTGCAGCTGACATCCGCCAGTTTTTCGCAAGATTCGTTCCCACAGGGTAGTGCTCATGGCAATGCGTGGTTAGAAAAGAAATTATAAATATCACTTTCCTTCGCAAAATTAGATGATTTGAAAATCATAGCTTCGATTCAGGACATGTGACCACAAAATGTGGTAGCTGTGTTCGACTCGATATAGCTGTGTTCGACTCATAGTTTCATGTCGCATCAGGGCCCGCGGAACGATTTTTTCGGAGGGGGGCATAAATGTAGGATGCATCAAGCCTACAAAAGATAGATCCTCTATAACAAGGCCCACTATGTACCCAATGTACAAGACCCAAATTTATTCAGGTTTACCCAAAGGGTTTACCCCTGGAGTCGACAAGAATCGATGACTTTCCTCAAGGAGGCTGAAATTCTGCCGGCCAAAATCTCAAAAAGGATGCACCGTATACACAGAATTCGTCTGCAACTGCAACACTTTAGAAATCAATATTATATCCCATATTTTGTCTAAAAACCGGAAGGTTTTACCTGTGTACAAATATTTTAGTACATGTACTAACATACACGTAAATCCTACACTAATATTGCTCCTTCCAATATTGCTTATCCGCCGTCACGCATATTGCGCGTTGATGTTAATATTTCAAAGCTAACGATAAACGATGTTAATATTGCAAAATACATTCGCGCAACTAACAATAGATATGAATGAGCTACAGCTCCTGATCCAGACGGCCTCGGTGCTTATGATATCATTAGCAATAAGAAACTATAGTTATGTCAGGGATATCTTGCTGATATTCATAGATATCCCCGGTTATGCTTTCTACCAATGATGCCATTCCCTTAGGTTACTGTTGCGCAAAGGGCGTAACTGCCAATGGTGCGCCGCAAGGAAACTACAATTCAACGCCCCTTTTGATCTGAGGTCGGCGCCGGTGGCCGATTTCTAATCTATTATTTCTGGAACCTTTTGCTCAGCGTCCGAAAAAAATGCCTACCGGTATCTATACTCTGCTAATTATTTTCATTGATGGAAGTTAAATTCAGATTTTAGTTTTTTTGCATACGATTGAGATACATAGGCCCATGGCCTGTTTTGACTGGAATCTAGTCAAGGAATTGAAATGCCAATAATGATCGATGCAAACAGGCATTGCTAATTTTTCTTGCTACATACATTTATATGGCTTCAACAGAATTATATTTTACTTGCTTTCTTCAAACTCAGGGATGGTATGTTTAAAACACTGTGTTTAAAACCTAGTTTTTAACAGCTAAAAACATCGATTTTTTGACTTTTTAACACATGTTTAAAACATGTTTTTAACAGTTTGAAACACTCATTTTTGACATTGAAATGATGTCATTGACTATACTTTTATCTCTGACGAGACAGTCAGTTTGGAAACTTTCTTCTGTGTACAAAGAATGATATACTGAAATTATCTTAACTGCCAGAAAAATCAGTTAACGGTATCAAATGAACATGCGTGTAGTAGCAACTTATTAAAAGTTGTATTTTTGTAACTTAGCCAGAGTTGATTAATGTTTTAGGATAGGCCTACTCTACCTTCAATTGGGCTGCTGTAACCAATCAATTGCCATAATATACATGTGTGTCTGGTTTTCATCAGATATTAGGAATTGTGACGAATGCGTGTCATAATTTGTACGTGCACCAGGAAACCGAAGTTAGCTCAAGTCTCGCCATGACGGACCCAAAGCTATTTGCATGAGTGTTTAATGTAGCCTACATGTAGCATTTCGTTGCACATTTCAGGAGAAGAGACCGTGAGAGGCTGAGACGGTATCAATTATGTTTTGTATAATGGCTGGATCAAATTTTCTTTTGTATAGGCCTATTGCTGTGCATTATTTACATGCTAAGAATCGCATTCAACATTTGAAGTCCCATAATCTAGCCATTAAAGGTACATAATATGGCTAGGCGCTAACGTCGAATAAAACAAAGGGACAGCAACTTCTACCTTTAAGTGTGCAGCAGTATACCTAGTAATAATGCGAAAGTAGTTTATTTGCTGTTAGATCCTTATCCTTCCAAAAATTTTTGTAAATAAGATATCTCACTTCAATATTTGTCAGTGTGCTAAGTGCACATGGTAAATTGGAAGTCATATTGTTAAACGGCGATATGTACCGGCACGCGTTTTCCTCAATTTTTTACTTACCCTGCAAGTGAGCTCGATTTTTCTGTTTTACCTAAGAGGCTAAGGACTGGCTATTGAAAATCGTTTAGCAAAATTTATAGAGGCCTAGTAGTTTATCTAAATAGCAGTTTAATCCCTATTGGTTTTAGATAGTGGTGCAGAACATGTACATTATGGTCAAATGCGCATCCATATGACCTTTGAGTAGGTTTTCAACAATTATTTTTTACAGTTTTTAACAATTTTCAACAGTTTTTAACAATGGAGTTTTTAACAGAAAATCATAATATAATAAAAAAGGAATCAAACTTCATGTCTTAGGAATGGGCGTTTGTACACTTTTCCATGAGTGTGATGATAAGTTGTGAATTATGATGCTGGTGTGCGGCTCACTGACGTAGGGTAAGTTTTTCGAGCGACATGTGTACAATTCCGCGTTTTCATCTAGGCATTGAAATGACTACCGTGCGAGTCTTTGCGAGTCTTCTACGTGTTCATGTTCTTGAGGAAAAAGACATACATGCAATTATACAGGGATGCAAGTCTTATGGATTTATCTGGATTTCAGGTTATCAACTGTTCATTGGGTTCCCGTTCAATGTTCATTTGGATCTGGGTACCCGTTTACTTGATCAGATGCGGAAATCTATCATCTTCAGTGTTCAGTGCGAATGTTTACTAATATTTGGGTGTCGGCTATCCCCGTGAAACCACTGGAAATTGCCTTTCTAGCCGAACAAAATTTTGTTGGTTTTTGTTTTCATCACTGGCTTTCATTCAATTCATTCATTTAATTTGGCATGTAGCGCTTTAAAGCCTTACATTCAATGCTTCTTCCAACTGAAGAATTGGCGCCTTTGACACATTAAAACTAAATAGAATTCTGCAGTTTTTTCTCCTCAAGATACTGAAGGTTGTGCCTGCGGCATTTAAAGTGTCAAAATCTATCTGAGGTACGCCAAGAGCCTGGAAGCATCGCCTATGACGCTCCTTCTGATACTTTGCATCCATAAACAGTGATTCAGCAAGAAAATGCCGCAAGCCTATAACTTAGAATGAAGTAGTTAGTCCTATTAGCTTAAATTTGCTGAAATTTGCTTATATCCTGGAGTTGCTAGTTGCTACAGGGTACCTAGAAATGATCTAGTATCTCCAAAAATTACCGCCCTTTGGTGTGCAATGCAATCACATGCCTCATTATTTGAGAATACAACCACACCTATTCGACGAGATGTGGAGGGGCATCGGCTACCTTGCTTAGTTAATTGTGACTTGTTATATTGTTTTTTCGCAAAATCGCGCTCGCATCCCTGTACATAAAACTTCATAATTATGATTGATCCATTTTCAATGCTAGCAATGAACAATAACATCAATCTAATGAACAGACTGTATGTAATCAATTCACTACTGCCTACAGTAACATTCATATTTTTGGAGGACTGATACGTACTACGCACTATTACGTACCACGCACTATTGCACGTGATACGGCACTATTGCCACTGAAGTGTTCAAGTTTACGTTGATGCAGACGTCTTTTGGTTTTGCCAATATATTGGCAATCAGGATCAACCTGACATTGAAAGCAATAGACAAGACGCGATTGCATGTCTGTACCTAACTTACTTTTAAGGGAGAAATATCTTCCAGTTTTGAACGAGGTCATAACAACCTTGCATTCCAAGTTAAGTTTACGAAATATTTTTACTAACTTATTACTAAATTTCTGTGATGCATAACCCACGAAGGGGATTTTGATTATTTTATTGAAGTCATTATCAATTGTTACGCGTAAAGAATTGTTTAATTTACGTGCGAAATGATGCACGAGAAGATTCGTGAATTTTATTTTTGAAAATGCGTGGGAACCTTGGTCAGAGTAATTTTTTGATTATTTTGTTATTAAAAGATTATTTTGTTGCTGGTATATGTACATGTTTTTTATAATTATAGACATGCACTTTGCATGTAGGGTGCCACTAGGAGGAATAAGCCTCTCTCAATTGAATGGTGTCATTAGTAACTCGTGATCTGTTTATTTGCTGTTATTATTTCAAAATTGAGCAATTTGTTGAATTACTTGATCAGTGAGTTGGGCACAGTTGCAATTGAAGCCATGTAATAAGCATTTTACTCACTCTTTTGGAATTCATCAGCCTACTGAATTTATGATAGCAATGTATGATGGGAGGTCATCGAAAATACACGGAAAATAGTGTTTGTTGACGTAAAATAAAGATCTGTTTAATCTATGTACTCATTTTTTGAACATCCTTTTACATAAATGACGCAATAAACGTGCGCATGACTGTATTTAATTACCTTCAATGAAGTGATGCACACAGCGCAGAAATTGTCATGCCTGACAGAATTTTGACGTCGCGGCGGAATTCTTTCCAGTCGGCTACTGTGGCAACACTGCTTATGAGCGGAACGTTTTAAAAGAAAATATTTACATCCCATAGATAACTACAGATCCCCAGCGGATTACGTGATGTCGCCTACAATATCATCTCGCGTCCTTGTTGGCCTGTTCCTTATCCACTATTATTTTTTAGCGCTGAGAACTGGAACAGAACTTTTAATATTTTTTAACTTAACTTTTTTATTTCAGAGTTTTGCGAGATATTGGGGTGGTGGAAACCTCAGTGAATCAACTATCCAAAAGCATATTCGGTATCTGAAGCAACTCATGAACGTGAATGGCTTCGTAGACCTTGATGCAATGATTTTGAGCACAGAAAATCGAAATATGATATCCAAATATCTTCATGACTTATCTCAAACTTCGGCAAGTATTTGTACAGCTACAGTGGGAGCCTTGTCTCTCCTTCATCGATACTTGTCGTGCAACAGAATGTCAATGATGATAGCAAAACAGAATTTGGAAGCAGAATTGAAAGCGGTTGATCAGCAAATAATTCTTTGGAATAGAAGCAATAATGCTAACAAGAAAAAGAACAACGCTCAGCTTAGAGTAAGCTCTTTTATTTGATCAATACTGTCCGCATACCATATTTCTTCGAATAAACGCCGCACCTAATTTATGCCATTCTTTCTTACTTGAAGCCTCATTGTCGTTGCTAGACTTCTCAATGCTAAACATTCAAATAGGCAGGTTTACAGTAAATTTAGGGTTCATCGTCCATCGATTTATTTATTTATTACCAGTAGCCTATATTGAGTTCTATACATGTTGATTAACTCAACTAAAATGTTCCCACTGTTTTCAGTCATATTCATTTATCAAAAATGTAGATGTTAGTTCTCAGGAATGTCAGCCTAGAGAATTACGAATCCATTTCTGTGAATATTTAAAAAAAGCCACGAAGATATTTTTTTCGTGATGTCAAGAACTTCTAAGATATCAAGAACACATAGACCTACCTTACTTGCATAGTTCATCATAGTGTCGAATTGAATGAACGAAATGATTGTTCAATAGGTCACGTGGTTACAATCTGCAACGAAGAAAAGGTTATTTAAATACTACGTATAAACAATTAAACAATAGGTAATGTTAGTTATATATCTTTAAGAAATAAGAGCTACCATTCTAACCTAATGTTCGGTTAAGCAATGGATTTCTACTAAAAATTTTTATAGATTCAACAATACTAATCTAAAAGTCCGAGTTTCCACGGTAAATGATTTTAAAGCAATCATTGTAGTTACGAAAACAATGGTTACATTGTTCTATGTGTTTTGCAATGGCACTATTGCCACTGAAGTGTTCAAGTTTACGTTGATGCAGACGTCTTTTGGTTTTGCCAATATATTGGCAATCAGGATCAACCTGACATTGAAAGCAATAGACAAGACGCGATTGCATGTCTGTACCTAACTTACTTTTAAGGGAGAAATATCTTCCAGTTTTGAACGAGGTCATAACAACCTTGCATTCCAAGTTAAGTTTACGAAATATTTTTACTAACTTATTACTAAATTTCTGTGATGCATAACCCACGAAGGGGATTTTGATTATTTTATTGAAGTCATTATCAATTGTTACGCGTAAAGAATTGTTTAATTTACGACCTATAAATTTGTTAATTGTTGATTGAATTAATTGCAATGGACAGCCATTTCTACTTAAGATATTGGTAATTTTACTACATTCATTATGGAATAGATTCCAATTGGTGGATACATTGTAAGCACGATGAAGCATGCCTAATACTAGTGTGTTTTTCCAATTGCGAGAACATAAAGCATTGAAATTCAGTAAAAGACCTGTAAAGGTAGGTTTACGATAAATATCAGTAAGTACATTGTCCTCATCAATTTTCAGAAGGACATCCAGAAAAGGTAATTCTTTATTACCAACTTCTGATGTAAAGTGCAAGTTACTGTGTTGAATATTTAGAAAATTATGGAATACATCTATGTGTTGTTCATTGTTAAATACAGCTATGATATCATCCACATAACGACGATACACAACAGGAGAGAAAGGTAAGTCCTGCCATTTATGTTCTAGATTAGCTAAGAAGATGTTAGCGAGGGTTGGACCCAACGGGCTACCCATACTTACACCATCCACCATGTTGGTATACGGTGTCATTCATAAGAAAGCAACCAGACGTGGCAAATTTTAATAAGTCTTTAAATACTTTTTCGAAGAAACCCATTGCTTAACCGAACATTAGGTTAGAATGGTAGCTCTTATTTCTTAAAGATATTTAACTAACATTACCTATTGTTTAATTGTTTATACGTAGTATTTAAAAAACCTTTTCTTCGTTGCACGTGACTTATTGAACACTTGTTGATTAGATCTCCACCGTCTAAACGAACGAAATGATTCTCATAAACTACAAAATGAAGCGGTTCAAGATTTTGGATAATGCTAATCATTATACCGGTAATACATCTGATTGTTTGCTGTTTCCGTGTATATTTAGAAAATCCTTCAACTTCCGAAGACAATGCACATGAAGCACATCTCCCAGGATTACGTAGTCGCACTACTCCGATTATGGAATGTTCTTAAACTTGAAATAAGAGAATAATATTGAGAATAATAATGAGTTGTAGAATTTTTGCATGTTTCGAATAAACGCCACGGTGTTTATTCGAAGAAATGCGGTAACCTATTTTGAGGCAAGTCTATCCGCATTATTCTGCTTGTATTTCAGAATGAACTGGATGACAGTCTACTCACACGTGAAGATATCTCAAAGTTGAGAGAAGTCATTAAGAAACTGAAAGGCAGAAAGTGATCAGTCGCAGAACTCTCTGTCAGTTTATCTTGCTTCTGAATTTTGCTTTGGCAATGGTAACGGTAATCGCCCCGATGTCGCCAATAACGCCACGCTTTCAGAATTTGTTGCTTGGAAAACGGATTTACAAAGACAATTTGATGGACGTATTCCGCAGTTCAGAGTGGACAGACATAAAACAGATTACATCTACGGAGCTCAATGGGTAACCATCAGCAGTGACATGAAAAATATTCTCCTGCAATTGGGGAACGCAAGGGTAACTGACTGTGAAAACAGTACTGGAAATACTATTCCAACTCATCCCTATGCTATGGCAACTGCTTTTCTGTTTGGAATTCGCGGTTCCAGTGATTTCAGCACAGCGTGGAGGAAAGTTCGTTTGCAGCACCATATTGAAAATATAACAGCAACAAAATATCGACACTATATCGAGACAAAGGTAAGTCAGGGTGCAATAGTGAAGAGCAATTGTACACTTAACGACAATGAATACATAACGCTAAGATTTACTCTTCTCAAATATTAAAAATGTTCAAAAGTGCATCAGATAGATCATGTCCAATATTTTCGGATGTTAGTATGGCTACATTTCTATCTCCGATAAATATTTGAGTATTTTTTGCCTATTAATTCAGTGCCTGATAGTGGACAATGGTTGTGATTGGCTCTGTCACTGATGCTGGCATGGCAGTTATGCTGCCGAAACATGTCTGCAAGTACACATTTACCGAAAACATTGCAGCTACACAACTGTCCACGCGAAATTGGATAAGACTTCTAGAACTCTACATAATCTGCTAAACTTCTACAACATCCTAGATTTCAAAATTTTGTGTGCAAACGGGCGCAGAATCTATCGAATAAATCAGTCGACGATCAGATGAACCAATTTTGCAATGCGAAAAAATGTGATGGTGCGCTATTGTCAAATAACAATCCTGTCAGTCTATCCTCTTCTTGCCCTGCGAGCTGATTGCAGTGAGTTGAAGAAAACATGATTATCGATTGTTTTTGTGGAGTTCGTGTCGTTTGCGTAGTTAAGGTAAACAATGAAAGAGTGCGTGCGCTATTGTCAAATAACAATCCTGTCAGTCTATCCTCTTCTTGCTCTACAAGCTGATTGCAGTGAGTTGAGGAAAACATCATTATCGATTGTTTTTGTGGAGTGCGTGTCGTTTGCGTAGTCAAGGTAAAAAATGAAAGGGAAAAGTCAAAACACGTTGCTTGCTTAAGAATAGAAATGATCAAGCTCGTGGGCTTTTGCCAAACTTGTACAAAACAGTGTGTCAAGTCGCTAGAAAAAGTAAACGGACTATAAAAAGTACAGTACTGTTGAACTTCTTCGCACTAAATTAGGTATGGTATTTGTTTACTGCTTGATATGATCACCACACTGTTATGGCATCGTTTGATGTGACGCTTGTCCTGGTTGACTAATAATAATAACCATTCAGTACAAGGTCAGCTAGCAGTTGTCAATCCTTCATTCATGCAAATTGCGCACAAATGGTAGAGAGATATAGGGCCGTATTCCAGAACCTCCTTTAATTTTTCTCGCAAAGCCGCCTTGACCAAGGGAGGCATTTCCAAGGTGCCCTTATTCAAGGCAGCCTTGACTTATAGGTATTCCAGAACGTACCTTTGAAGCTCCCTTCATGAAGGAGTTCCTTACTGCCAAGTCTCCCTTCAGTTACTGCAAAACTTCATGGCACTCAAGGCCACCTTGAATAAGGTCGACCTTAACTAAAGTCGTGACAATTCGTGAAACTGCAACAGTTTGTCACAATTTGTTACATTGTTCATTGTCATCAATACCCATTCAATCACTAGAAAGGTCAGTTAATCAAGCATTAACAGCGTTATTGCAGTGGACCGCTTTTGCAGACGTCATGATTTGACAACATAGCGCCTTCAATTCGCATAAAGGAATCGAGACAACTTCCTTAACCTGAGAACTCTTAAACTGAGACTCTTTATTGAAATACTGCTGCACAATCAAATGTCAAACAGCGTTTCCCATGGAATTATCCTCTAAATTCAGTGCATCAGTCTCAACGTAATCTGCAGGAAAAGAACCATTCTCATCGATGCTGTCTTCAAAGTGTGGCTCCTTCATTATGACTGCTATATTTTGTAATACAGCTGTTGCAATGATAATGGCCATGTTATTTGACATTTTGCATTTCAATCCAAATGTCATGCAGGGGAACCTGCGCTTCCAAACACCAAATAGTCTTTCAATACTTGATCGTGTCTTTGCATGAGCACAATTGTAGTGGGCCTCACCACTTCCATCTGAGTTCCTGAACGGGACCATCAAAAAGGGTAGGCAAGGATAGCCTTTGTCACCCAGCAATAAGCCATTGTATTCACCATTTTCAAAGCGAGTACATATGAGGCTATTGTCAAAAATCCGGGAATCATGCGTTGATCCTGGCCACCTAGCAACAATATTGACAAATTTCATGTCAGCATCACAAATTCCTTGCACGTTTAGAGACAATTTCGACTTTCTATTTCTGTAGATCTCTCGGTCTTCAACATTGCGCACTTCCACAGGAATATGAGTGCCATCTACACAACCCAAAACACATGGAAATCCCGACACTTCGAAAAACTTGGTCATCTTTAAGATGGCTTCAGAACCTTTGGGAAATTTGATGAATAGCGGACGCTTTCTCGCAATGGCCTCAGATACTTTCTGCACAATCTTTCTCACTGTCGACTGGGAAAGTTTGAACAAGTCACCAATGACAATTTGGAAACTGTCACTCGCAAAGTATCGAAGGGCAACTTTCAATTGAATGGAAGGCGGTACAGGACTTCCTCGATTATTGACTGGTTCGGAAAGATCGTCTTTCAATAAGCGCAGAATGTAGCAGAATCCTCTTCTGGTGAAGCGATACCTTTGGAAAAACTGATTCTCGGTTAAAATGGTGTCAAGATCTTCGTAGATTCGAGCATGGTGTTCACATCTTGAATTGGCAAAGTCCAGTCGACCTATTTGTGCTGATCTTCTGATATAGTCACTCATTTCGGCAGAGACTGTCGTGTTGTTGTTGACCGATATTCTAAGCTTTCAAGGGAGCCCTCAGCTGGCCTTAGAAATCAAGCAAAATTTTATAGATATCGAGAGCTCCCTTCACATTGAAAAACGTTCTGGAATGCAGTCCACTTTATCTCAAGGGAGGGTTTCAAGGCCGCCTTGAGTGGACAGATGCAAACAGCATCTGGAATTCGATAAGGCTGCCTTGAAAATCGAACAATAGTGTTAAGGGAACCTTGAAACTCAAGGTTGGTTCTGGAATACGGCCCATAGATTAGAAATAGAAATACCTCGATACCATTGTCAGAGAGTTCCTTCGCTTTCAAGAACGAAACCCAATTGTGAATGACGTCATAAAATGGTCACTAAATTCGGTTTTTTGTCCTCCACCGAGAGTCAGAATTTCGTGGGACTGAGCCCGACATGATTTTGGGCTGGACTGCTCCTTTAATCGTCGATCAATTTCTTATGTTCTGACATAGAGAAATCGATCGTCGATTTGCTGCTAATTCGTAGATCTGCACATTCCACCTAATTTCAACTGTGGTTTTGGGACATCCTGTGAGTCAAACACATGGTGACGAAATGGGATCTATTTAGAGACCGGTCTCTATTGTCCTCTATTTGGTCACTTTTTTTCACCAGGTCTCTATTTTTAGCATATATTAGAGGGTAAATATTAGCATAATCTGCCGTTCTTTATCGATTGCAGGAAGTGGCTTAGTCCACAAACTGACGGTAAGTAGATTTCGTTAATTCGAATTGGCCATTGATGGTTCGTCCGTTTATCGAAAACATGTTTCTATGAGAACTACCTTAACTCCCTTCGATAGCCTGTAAATTTTAAAGTTATTAGTGCAAAATTTGGGCTCCAAAACTGGAGATTAAAAGAAATTATTGGATTATGTCACATCAATGGTGGTACATAACAAACTTTCCAACCTTATTTTTGTAAGAGTCAGCATCGTTCTACCAAACCCAAGCAGATGAAAAGATGAATGCACAGGTAAAAGGGTTGTGGATAGGCAAGCGAAATATAGTATCCATCGAATAAGTTTTGGAAGTCAAGGTAACTTAGCCTTTACCATCAACCGAAGAGAATATTGCGCTATAACTGACAATTTTGAACGACTGACGTTGAAGTTGCACATTATAATCGAAGTAAAATTATCGAAAATATTAAATTGTTGAGCTAAATCTTGTATCTTTTTTTGTCTACCAGAAAATTCCACCAAGATTAAAATTGAGAAGAACTCGCAAGTGGAGCACCAAGGCCCTGTTGATGTGGGCGTCTTCCGAAGAACAGGTGAGTTGAAATTGAATGAAAAGCTTGTAGTGTATATGATTGTTGATATCGTTAAATGTCGAATTGATATGTCAATACCTTAATTAGCCATGGCTATTATGTTGTGAAAGAAAAATCATAAATTACGTACTATATTGATCGAGTACCGATGTCGAGTACGACAGTGTCGCGAATTATCTGCTCTTGTTGATGTTTTTCAACGTTATCTAACCCCTTCGCTCCTGAAACGTATGTATATGTCCAAACATTTTCTTTAGTTAATGTTGGTCCTGACTGTGACCAGGCCAGAACACACATCAATAGCTTTATGTGTGTCTCAGAGCCAGAGCCCTCGACAATGATTGTCATTGACAAACGATCATCATCAATTAATCAGAAGCAACTGTCGCTAGGCATCATGATATGAAGAGCCCTGTAATTCGGATCAAAGACCAGGCCCTTTAGATATTGGCATCACATCACTTAATTGCAGCCACCTATTTAAGAATTAAGCTCATAAATTGTTCCTCTATCCTTGACAGAGCTTATTGGACCGCGGGTAGGCCCTACGCAAATTTCACATCTTGACACAATAGTGGCCTGCATATAAGTGTTTTGAAATGGTTTCCTTTGCCAATCGATTGCATGCTTTTCTACAAGCACACACATACATGTTACAAACCTGACAATTTTCCGCAATTTTGCGGATTTCCGCCAAAATGAGGTTAAAGCCATCATCCTTGAGATTCGCTCAAAAATGTAGAATTGAAATAAGAGGGGTGGGGGAGTAGGTTTGTGATGGAATGAGTGGTCTAATTTTATGTGTCAAGTAAGCCATAACAACATTTTTGCTCAAATATACATGTAGTATCTTTTTCCTATTTCATTTATTATTATTGAGAATGTGCTCAGTTGGATTGAAATATGTCATTTGTACAAATACTTGCATTGGTTCTTTCTAGAAAAGGCTGATATAGATATTGAGCTACATACAGAACCTAATAATCATAGTTTAAGCAAATGAAGAATAGAATGGATAAAGGACAATAGTCGATTTGTCACGCTTGACCAAATAATCAATAACTTTGCAGTAACTTCAAATTAAGGTGGGACAAAAATTGGCAATAATTATTCAATGGATCAAGTCATTAGTTTAATATTGACAGTGAAAGACTAAAACTTCAACAAAATTCCTGTACTTAATCTGTGAATGGAAGCTGGAAATTCGCGTTATAATTGCAGATTGCTTCAGTCAAACTGATTTTCTATTTATTCTTCTGATCTCTACATAACTGGTACTCCTTATTTTCTGCAGAAAAAGATCAGCGGGGAAGCAGACAACAACACCTGCAGCAGTTGCACTGTCTGCGAGAAATGGTATTGCGGACTTTGCTACAAATATCAGAAGAAGTTCGTGTGCGGCAATTGTATGCCCAATTGGTATTAACGTTTCATGTTGCTGATCCATCGATATTCTTGATCGTTGCAATAGATTTCAGGTCAATATGCCATTTTGAACCTATCAACTATTCTCAATTATTGCATGTACCGGGTACTTAAAAATCGTTTTGACAATCTTGGCACCCATAATCAAAACTAATTGATACATAAGTATATTAAAAAAATGACAAATGTGTTAAATGTTTCTTTCCTATTTTGTTAAATAATGCAGGTATCATTTTTTTCTGATGTGTGACATTTTGTCTCGGGTGCCCAATTCACTTTGCAAAAATAGCTGCTCAGTAGAAGAGTTAATAAAACCTAAGGGACGTCTGGGTATGGGTCTTTTCTCCTAACAAACCTTATTTCATTAAAATCGGAAGAAAAGCTTTTTAGCTACATCTGATAGCGTAAAGTTAACCCGATGAGAAAATTAAGAAAATCTACGTGTCCAAGGTTTGTAAATTTCCGTATTTTCCGTTCTCTTTTACACCTCGTCCGTATTTTTCGCATTTTTGACATCTCATCAGTTGGTTCAGTATTTTTTGCACCTCGCTTTAACAGAACGAACCCTGTCGTTGCCAAACGTATTTATTCAGGATTCTGAGTACCAAAATATGATAGTTGAAACTCTAGAATGCTGGAAGTTTCGCTTGCGGTGCTTGAAAATACATTTAAGTCTGGAATTGCTCTTCTGGTCTCTTCTGTTGGTGGCGCCATGAAAATGTCTATCAATTGATGATGACTGTTGTTTCGCTTTCGGAAAAATCTGCTGGCCTAGCTACAGCAATTCTACTTAGCGCTGAACTTTCGGCTGTGGCATTTTATTTAAGTGCCAAATTCATAGATGCCAGTGTATCTATAATTACACTGTAACCCATTCAAAAAGACCATTTTTAACATGTTCTAAGGTCGGGCCTATTTCGCCTGGAGTGCTGCAGGCACTGGAAGTGTCGCACTCTGATAGTTAATAACGGTCTGTAAAGTCTAAACGGCTCTTTCGACTGGGACTCTATATGGGCGGCGATATGTATCAATGCGCCAAGAACCTTGAAGCTCTGCATGCTTCGCATCATAAGGATTCGGTAGCTTAACTATTCTTCGTAAGGCAGAAGGTTTCGCCTGCAGAAGGCATTTCAAGTATCAGTTAGTTCATATAGTTGATACTCCCGAGACAGTCCGTTAAGAATGCGTCGCTATAAGTGATCAAATGATTGTTGTATTTCGCAGATGTTGTGTAAAATGTGAGATTTGATTTATGAATATTTCGCAAGTTTTTGTTAGTTAGATGATTTCTAATTCTTTCTACTAAACACAAACCTTTGATGTGGTAATATTGTGTACCATTTTACATTCACCATCAATATGAATTTCATCGCAGCAAGGCTTTGTATATATTATCATTAACATCCGAATTCATTTTCCTGATTTATAGCCTAGTCCGATGAGTCCGAAAAACTGGCTGTTTCGCCTGCGGCGCCTACATTTCAGCACATCTAACCAAGGATAATATAATTTGGGTAAGGAAGTTTGTCAACTGTCAAAAAAAGTGAATTGTCATGCTGCTATTTTTGTAGCTACACCATTTCATAATCTCCCACATGTTAAATGGTGTATAAAATTAGTAGTATGACAGAAAATCACTTCCTCTATTTTTGTGATTTGACAATCTTTACTAGCCAAAATTTGCATCTAACCACCTTCCACCAAGAAGATGTCACAAGTACCGTAGCTTAGCCTACCGTACCCCTATGGTCTCCTCCCCTAACGGCAGCAATGGAGGGTCGAGGGTCACATGTCAAGTAGTACAAAGTGGAGTATGGTATCTAACAGTTTCGGAATTTTCATCAACTCGCAATCGTAGCCATTTTTTAAAAACATTTAAGTCATTTCGCCTACTGATAATCTTATACGCACAGAGCATCACGATATGTATGTGTATTGAAGCAAGACAAAGTTAACCCGACATGTTTCGGCTGGTCTTTTCACTGTATTGCTGGGTACGCTCGGAACAGACCAATCGAAACATGTCGGGTTAACTTTGTCTTGCTTCAATACACATACATATGTGCTCTAAGTCATTTTCCCATTCAGTTGGTTCTTAAAGAACGCTCACTAAGTGTCTTTAGCATAGATCTGTCGCTATATGTAGAAATAAATAGAAATCCAGCATGACAGAATGCATCTACGTGTTTTGTAAAGATTTTCAATTTTCATTTGATACAATATGCGGCCGATTGCTGTTTTTACTATTCTTATTATTATTATTAGGCTATTCCTGGTCTTAGAGTAAGGTGGTTAAAGAGTAAGGTCATAGAGTAAGGTGTTCTTACGCTATGTTCCTGGTAGTTTCCGTATTTTTTGGGATTTGCATTTACGAGCCCTGCGTATGTTTATTCCAGTCACTCATATCTACAATGTTACTGAGGAGACCAGTAGTCTTCCTCGCAAGTTGAAGAAGCATCAAAAAGTTTACCTTGAGGAACACAACAAATTTGAGATATCTGCAGTCAATTAATTTTTTATGCGCCTACTAATGAGTTACAAACTCGACGGCTGTGATACGTTAGACCACAGAATTAGGTTTATACCTAATACCTGAATTGAGGATTTCACTTGAAAGCTGATTGGCCTACATTACATTGAAATAATAAAGATGTCCATACTTTTGTTGGGTTTTATGATGATTTTACTGCAAATTGTGTAACAAAAGTGCCTATATTGTATTTTTAAGATTCGAGTGATACATCTATCCTAACTTAAGCACACGGTATTCTATTGTATTGCAGGCTGCAAATAAATATGATGTCATGTAAAACGAAAGACATTCAAACTACTGAATTTTATTTATAATGAAGAAATTACTAACTTCATAAAGATGTAATGAGCAAGACGTAGTGTTACGTAATAACAAAGAAACAAATCTAGCAATGAAGTGGTACCACGGTATCACAAATAGCAGAAACGAGGACGATATTCTTCTGCACACAATATTTTGTGTGGTTCGTCTTCAGAGATATTAAGCCTATGTAGACCAGGGTCTGCACTCCTTGACTATTCAGAAATCATTTATGCTAATCGATTTCGAGTGCTGCTGGCAAATTCACCTTTTCGTGAATGCAACGTCTTAAGTCTTCCATATTTCCTACTCTCGCTGGTCAGTTTTCTAAATTTGGTACACACATGTTGAAAATACTATACATACAGTTTACATGCAGTACATATTCTTCACGTAAATAGTTTACATAACCAACAGCCATTGTTGTGCATCCATCTACCAGTTTAACCGATTTCTCTTTCAGATGAACAGCCTACTCCAATTATTTGGTCTACTCTGCAAAAGATGTCTCAGGAACAACTACTGATCTTCGGGAAAAACAATTAATCTGTTAGGTAAGTGTTGCGAAAGCAACCCCACTGTTGGCAGACTTGGTTTCTGAAGGATAATGAAAATTTATCCTATAGGGATCTCTTTTCCTCTCTTCAGGTTTGATCAAAGTGTTTAAATATATCAATTGTGGAAACTCCCCATTACTCTAATGTGTTTTTAGTGGCGACAAATCCGCCATCTTTTTTCGCCAAGATGAATGTGAGAAATTGTTGTGTCTCAAGTTGTGAAAGCTATTTTGGGCAATATGGGAAGCGTCTTCATAGCTTTCCAAGTGATAATGATAGGTCATTTATCATATTATTCATTTTTTGTATTCATTTTATCCATGAACGTGGCATTTCTGAAAAATGCAGCATAAAAGACGAGTTGGCAGTTCTACGTCAAAATCATATGTTTTCATGTTAAGATATTGTTTAACTACACAATGGAAACATCCATATTACAAATATTTCCTGGAATGATAGAGGTGGATTTACTTGTCATTATTCTGGCAATATTCTACCGATTTTGTGCTTGATCTTGACTCACAAGCCAAATCACCACTAACATCTGTCTGACTGAAGCATGTGGTTATCTTGCATGACACAGCGGCGACCTGTTGATGTCATTTTAAGACTACGTGTCAATAGCACACGGCAGTCAATTTTGATCCTCATCACAAAAGACGGGAGCAGGAGGGGTTCCCGAACAAAGCGGACAAAAAGGTAGAAAAAGGCTCACGAAACGTACCGAACACTCCGTGTTTTCATTTAACTGGGTCGGCGCTTAGCAGTAACCTTACTTCATATATTAATTCACCAGGTATGGCCGAACGCCTACAGTCTACGTCATTACTAACGTCCTCTAATGTTGAGCCTATTCACATACTTTGTTATGTCTGAGTTTTCAGCCTTCAATTATCACCTTCAATTCAACCTTGTATTATTTCTTGTGCTAGTAATTACTCGTGGCATTACAACACAACTGTAAGCATGTATGTCCAGGTAATGAGTAGGCCTACTCTTGTGGGGGTGCAAGTGATATTCAGACATTGTTTGTTTCTGAAGCAATTTAAATAGTGAAGACTATACCTGACGGTGTAATATCGTTTTAGTTTGACCATTTAGCAACAGAATCATTATTCCGACGCAACTCAGCGTGTAAATAACGTCACAATTGATAATTAACTGACAACTTCTCTTTGCAATGGAATAAACTTGACCAATAACTCAAACTGTTTACAATGCTATCAAATATTTTCATCCCCTTTTATTGAAAGGACATGAACGATCTTGTCTGTTGAAAAGCAACATTTTTTATTTCAGAGCAATGCAGTGGGCAATGCGCATCAACAGAACCGATTTGATGTATGTAGATAACCTGCATAAATTTTCCAAATTTACTGTTTGCTCAGATCATTTTCCTGACCACATGTATAACTGTCCTACTAGGAAGTTGTCTGACAGCAGACTGATGGTAATCATCTTGCAACTGATGGCCATCATATTGAATAATTATCATTGAATTATTGAAATATTATACCTGGCCTACTCGAAATATTTAGTTTTATACAGATGTCGATCATCCAGTTTACATTGAAGTTTAATGTAAATCATGTATTTGAATGGAAGCATGATAAGACATACTAGCATCAAATGCATGAATACAAATTAATTACTTTACAGAATTTATTTAGCATTATTCGCGGCCATAACGGACATAATTACTCACCAAATGCTGGAGTCTTCAGAGCTACCCTACGCTTAGTTTCGGCATGTCTGATGATTAGAGCTGTCGGGAAGAAGCGCAACGTCAGTGAGCCTGACGAAAATAATCTTTTTTCATTGATGGATACGTTGAGTAAGTGTCACTTTGTTTTTATGCACTAAATGTTGATGTTCTATAATTTCTACAATTGCTCTGATGTATTCATGCAAGTACTCATGCTGTGTATTTCAGAATCCATTCAAAGGAAGCGACTGTCTCCAGCGAAAGGAAGCTACTGTCTCTAGTACTCCAGTGGAGAATCCGTCGCAAGTCGGAAATTCACGTGACCTGTTGCCACGAAAAGAAAGATCCGAAGCAATAGAGCATCTCCATCGTAATGCTTTTTTGTTCACCGTGCCTCCTCACAGCTTGATGGACTGATATACTGTGTTGGTTCCGCAATTGCCTCATTCTTGAAATCAGTCGGAGAATGCGCTGAATGCGAAAAGTGCATTTGTGTTGCTCTTCCAGCAAGTTCATTTACTAGCTTACGAAAATTTGACGAAGAATCACATTTGATGTATCCTAATAGTAGTGTTTTAGCGTTTATGATGAATTTAGAAAATTATCTTTCTCGTAAATTGCGATTTTTTATAGTGAGAAGAAAAATAGTGAAAAGAATAGTTGATCTGACATTTGAAGAACTTAAAACCGTTAACAAATTAAATACATGCACTGATCACCATCATTTTTTCGAAGAGTCAATGCAAAAAATTTGGATTAAAAGATCCATTAGATTATATTGTCAACAATTTGAAATTACTGATGCTCGTAAAAGAAGAGATACGCGGAAAAGAAAAATTCTGCACAAATCTACACTACATAATAAAATGAGACGTCTTTGAAAATGAATATTTCTGTTTTCAGAATGTTTATCACATACCTCGTATTTTATTTAATAGGTGTTTCATGTTTCAATCATCTCACAATCGATTTGTCGCACCATTCTCTATGAGTTCTTAGGTTTTATCATTTATCATTTAGCACATTTAACGTTAGAATGTTTATATTACACATTATTGCATTATACATATGTTTATCTGCTTAATGTCTTGTTTTGTGCTATTTATATTCATGTCATGCTCTTGTCATGCTATAATCTTTATTGGACTGAAATTGCTGAATCATTTGCTATGTTATCATTAAGTTTTCTTGAAATTATACCGTCCAGTTCTGTTCATCACAAATGTTTCTTTAATGAGAAGCAAAACTGGGCGACAATGAGCCGGTTGGCACCCGGTGATACCCCCACCGATGAGTGGATAATACTGAATGATATTCAGGGGCACCCAGTACCATGCCTTTAATTTTCTCAATTTCATACGTTTCTTTATACGCTATTTATCATTTCAGATAAAAACAATCATCAATCGCAGTCATGAAGCACGATCGAATGCGCCTGGCATCTCAAAAAAGGTAATTCAGAGTTATTTGGCAGACAAAAACAATTAATCCTAATGTATGACACTTTGTCATAATAAAGAAGGGATATAAAAATTGACATATTAGATTCATAATGATGTATAAAAAGATCGGGTGTCATTTTCTTAATGACTCTAAAATCGTTAATTTCTATGTCAGATGAACAAACTTATAGATGCACAGCTGCTAAAGCTATATCAGCATTCGTAGTTACATAGTTTGATCATAGCTTTCCATTCAGTGTCGTCATATATTTCAATATCCTTCTGTTATCAATTCGGATATCATATCAAACTGCTTATAAGCGCTGGCGAAAAAGTAATATCATAGCTGTCGCCACAAATCAACCATTGATTCCATACTTCCCTTATATACTTACTTTGGGTTTGATCAGCAATTCTACTTGTTTCACATACATTTTCTTAAGTTACTACATTGGTTCGAAGTACGTGTTAAGTATTAAAAAAGAAATCGCAAGATTACTGAGAGTTCGAAAGACACTTGAGAGAAAGGAATCGTAAATCAACACTTCTAATTGTCATTGTTATTGCATGTTCTTTTCAAATGTGTTGAAGTGTATTATAATTAATTATACCCCTGCTTTAAAGAAGTAGATGCATGAACGTATATTATACTTCGTGCAAAATCAATAGCTTTATAGAAGCTTATTCATGCGACCATGAGGTCATACGCGTAAAAAAGGTCTGGTACTCTTAAATGCTTGTGTCACTCCCAAGGGAATCACATCCCATGTGACGTCAAGTTTTTTCTTCCTTAAAATAGATTGCGCGAAAAAGTCATTTGCGTACCAGAATGCCACCTACTGATTAGGAGAACTGCTACGCATGCGTAAGAAAGGTAGAATTGCGTATGCAATAAGGCCCAGTAATCTCAGTGTAGTATATGAAAAAATATCACACGGAAATTTGCATGGATTCTTAAATGACTAAATATCACATATACACAGCTTGAAGAGAGGGTATTCAACGGAAAAGGTTTGTTAGTGTGTCGCTATAAGCACATAAAAGAATTGTTACAAAATTTTGAGCAACCCTCAAGGCCATGTTTGATTCTTGATGCTGCTGTAAGTTCACTCATTCTTCTTCACAGAGGAAGTCATAAATAAATGCACAATTTTTAGTTGACAAACTTTGAATGCCATCAGAATGAGACGGATCATTGATTTATTCATACGGACCATTTATGCATTTTATCAAGCTTGAGTCAAGTTATATTGAATATGACAATATGTCATTTTATTTTTCAAGAATGTCGAGATTCAAAAAATTTCTTGCTTTCCATGCATGTTATTGGGATCTGAATAGTAAGTTAAAAAACAATATTTTGACATCATTAATGTGGTGGTATAGAAAGAATTGATGAAAATTCACGCGGTGTGCATGCGCTAGATGACACGAATGGAAATGAATGGATTTGGATATTTCCATGGACTTCTGCATGGATTTCTATAGCTTTAAGAAATCCATGGCTATTGCTTAATACATTGCGTATATTATGTACATAACAAACGCATAGAAGTAGATAATAACATACAGTCGGACCCGCGTATATGGACCCCGTATGTAAGAACAAACCGCTTATAAGGAACATATCTGTGCATCCCATTCACACTTCAATTTATCTATGCGCAATCAGCCCCGCGTATAAGGAAACCGCATGTAAGGACAACTCGGCTCTAAGGAAGGGCATTTCATATCCCATCCACAGTAAAACTTCACAATAAAGCCCCTTATATTAGGAACTACCCGTCAGTGGGGACATGGTTGTTTGTCAAGCATTTCTATGATTTCAACTATCCGTAGACAGTATAGACTACCACATGTATACTGTCTCTGTAGCTATCTATACCTTGCAATTTTCTTTATTCATTCATGGATATCCATGATTCATTTTAGCAGATATCCATGATTTGATTGTTGTAGCAGATATCCATGGTTGTAGTTACATATGAATGCAATTGTTGAATCAGCCTTTGAAAATTCAAAACAACAATCCAAAACAATGTTGTCTTGGCTTGACACGACAGAAGATATCTAGGAGGAAAGCAAAGCAGAGCAACACATTACGAATTAGCGTTGCAATCACAAAACCTCGATTTGATTTCGCCATCTCCGAAGTGCTGTCATTCAAGCCAACGATGTCTAACAAGCGTAAATGCCTTACCGTCCAAGAGAAGTTGATCATCATCGATCCATTAAATGGAAAGGTGAAAGCGAGGAATCAAATTTGCGAGGAATATGGCATCGGACTTTCTTCAATTTCGAAATTTTTAAAGACGCCCAACTCCGAAACGAAGCATTTCAAAACAAGAATTTAAGCTCCAAGCGCTTCCGCCCTAGTAATTACGAAAGTGTCAACAATGCCTTGACATTGTGGTTTAACCAAGCTCGAGCTTCAAGTATTCCTATAAGTGGTCCACTTATAATGGAAAAGCCAAGATACTTGCTCAAGAATTGAATGTAGATTTTGAACCTAACAATGGACGGTTGCAAAGGTGGAAGACATCCAACAACATAACCTTTCAAAAGATGCAAGGAGAGAGAGAGAGAGCATCTGCAGACACTGAAGGTGCTAATAACTGGGTGGATGATGTGCTACCGAACTTGTGTAGGAACTATGCATCCTGTGACATTTATAACGCCGATGAGTCTGCGCTATTCTACAAAGCCCTCCCCTCAGGAACTATGGCTGTTGGTGGCTCAAAGCCCACATCTACTAAAGTTCCCAAAGACCGCATAACGGCCCTGTTTTTAACAAACCAGGATGGCAGTGATAAGAACCAATTCCTCTGCCATATTATAATAACACCAAGGCTTGGATGACAAGTTCCATCTGGAATCAAATATTGGCGCAATGGGACAGAAGTCTGACCCGCAAAGTTGTTCTACTTTGCGACAACGCGACATGTCATAAGTATTCTGGAACTTCTCTGAGAAACATAGAGATTATCTTCCTACCCACAAACACGACTTCTCTTGTTCAACTGGTCGACCAGGGATTCATTCACTGTACTAAAGTGTATTATCGAAAGAACATTTGTCGTCGGCAGCTTGCAGCAATGCACGTGCTGAAGCAAGGTTGGTGACTTGTCAGACCAGAGACAATTCAAAATTGTTTTAGAAAGGCCGGATTTGCCGTGAAAGAGCATTCGCCAGATATTGTGGTCAACGAACCAGCTTGATGTGAGTGAATTGCCCGAAGGTCTGGAGAAAAAAGATTTCATGGATTTTGTTAACCTTGATCTCCTTTGCGAAACGCATGGATCTATGACTGACACTGAAATTTGTGATTAAATTTGCTGCAATATTGGTAGTGACGATCAACATGACGAAAGCGATGGTGAAAGTATTACGGAAGTTGTTGCTCCAGTGTCATTTGCTACAGTGTTAGAGTGTGTTGATCAAATTAGCATCTTCATTGATCAACAATCAAGTGTGTCTTTTGCTATGAATCGCCTTGACGACTTGGAACGTGATTTAGTGAAAATTTCCAGTTGTAAAGGTACACAAAAGAAATTGACCGACTTCTTTTCTCCTTTATGATTGTTCTAATCTCTGTACTTCGCAAATAATTTACATGCATTGTGTATATTTGCAATTCAAACAATTTTTATGTTCTAATTGGATACTGAGTTTTTGATATATAGAATTCAGCTAGGATGAAAGGTTTAATCATGGGGGCATTATCATTTTGTCATCACAATTGTAATGAAATTTGCATGCATGTAATTGCGCATACTGTTGCAGATTACAATAACACAGCAAAAAATACTTTCAAAATTGAAAAATAGTATAGAACGTACTTAATAAATCTCACTGATTAAACCAAACATTACACATATTATATTTACTACTCATCTCTTCATTGAAAGGAGCTCAAATATTAAATTTACAGAAACCTCGCATGTAAGAACAACCCGCTTATAAGGACATTTTTTGCTGATCCCACGCACTTCCTTATATGCGGGTTCGACTGTACTAGAATGGAAGTTTGATGTACAATAATGGCACATGGAAAAATCTATGGTTTGTAGATCATATTCGATCTAAAACATTGTACGGTATCATAGTCAAACTATTTGTCAAGTTGGCTGTTGACAGCAAATTACAGGATTTTCATGAAGAGAATTTTAAGTGAGATGGCGGCATTGTTTCATGTGAAATAACCTACTATTCCGTGGATTAATATGCTGTGTCTATTTGTAGCAGTCACTGACAACTATTTTCCAATTTTTCAATACTGGAATGTGAATTAAAATTTGGTTCACAGTCGTAACTGAAAGTGGTCGCTGTACTGGTTAAGAACATCTGAAGAATTCACAGATAGAATTCTAATTATTGGATAATTTCTCCTTCAAGCGGTAAAGAAACCTAGTGCTTTTCTGGAGTAAACACATTGAGAGTTTCTTTACCTACAATCATTTCTCAGACAAATAAAATGTCGCTGGAACTTTTCAATTAATCATTGAATGACTTATGTAATATAGTGTGATGATATTTTCCGCTGATGATGGTTTCCGTTATGATGGTTTCCGCAGTATTTCGTCAATTCTTTATTGCTTTTGTGTACATGATCTTTGGACAAGGGGCAACAATCCAGATCACAAATTGGCTTCATAAACATAAATGTTAATCAGACAACAAAGAAACCAGCTCGTACAATTTACATTTTGCCCCAACTAAGTTCCCCCGGAGTGTGCCATAATTTTCATGCAATTTCCATTCTAGGACTTTCTGTGGTATTTTTAATTTCTATGTAACAAACGGAAACCATCAGATATCACACTCCGAATTACAGGTAAAACTATGCGGTATGATAGATATCATACGATATTTTCAAAAATTATCATATAACTAAGTCCGGCCTGCGGCCGTCGTTTGTTATGCTGATAATGCTTTCAAATATCGTTTGATATCCTATACATATCATATGACAGTCAACTACTTGACAATTTCTTCAATACAGTGTGCAACAAAGGGCTCTCATTCAATAAAAAGAAATAAATTCGAAACGGCTGTCAGATTGGCGATGTAATTAATACTTAGTACTGACTGTGCTCTATCATCTACACATTCTCACACATCTACACATTCTACACAGATCTACACATCTACACACGTTCAATTTGAGAACCAAGATCAATCAAAACACTATCACCGGACAATGCGAAGTGATCTTTCCTTCTCTTGCGTACATATGAGAAGAATTTACGAAGATCAATTGATTTATTAGTTTAGAAGAGTTCGGAGATATTCAGCATGAATATGAGATAAAGAAACATTTGATCCGAGAGTACATGCATTTGATGAGCATCTGCCGAATGACGAACAATGCCTCGAAAACAGATTATTTCAAGTCGGAATCCTATCCCTCTATTCTGACCGGAAAATTTTTCATTTCGTGATGAAATGATGCAGTATTTTCTTCGTCACTGATTTCCCTCGCTTGACTAATGCCGTAGTCTAGTGGTGGGCAACGCGTGGCCCGCCGTGACATGTTGGGTGGCCCGCCACCGCTTCTCATATCGGTACTTATGGGCTATCTCCCCCTCCAGGTTTTCAAATTTCTCTAAAATTTACAAAAATGAATCAATCGTCACCAAACTTCAGGTACATGTACTTAAGCATATTTTCTACCCACATGCAGAATTTTATGCAGATCGGACAAGTACTTTTTGCATGAGAGACGATCACGTGAAGTGTAGCGAAGTCTGCAGCTTGATCTGACTTCGTCTGTTCGGCGCATTATTGTTACTCGTGTGTGCATTGTTCTCTCTCCCTCTCTCTCTTCGTCTCATCCACTGTTATTTGAAATCTCCCCACGACCACTACCCTGCCACACCTTCATTAAGTTGAAAATGTTAGTGTAGGGATGTGGCCTGGTCATCATCGCTTCACGATTTATCGGGAAATGACTTTGTTGACCTCAAGTGCTTTCGGCTCAGACGATGAGGTCAGAAGAAGTCAGATCAATTAGCAGACATCGCTGCACTTCAAGTTATTGCTCCTAATGCAAAAAGTATTTGTCCGATTTGCCTAAATTTGTGCATGTGGGTAGAGAATAACCTCACTTACTTGTGCTTAAAGTTTTGTGACGATTTATTCATTTCTGCGGATTTTAGACAAACTTGAAAACGTGGGGGGAGATAACCCATAAGTGCCCTCATATCTAAAGTGGCCCGCGGGTATTATTTGAATCGATGATGTGAAAATGACTCACTTCGACTTCGACCTTTGGGAGGTACTTCTAAGGGTGAGGGATCCACTTTAGAATTTGCAAAACCATGAATTAACAGCTAAATGAGCAATATGATAGCACAAAAAAATCACATTCGAATCATCCAACCATGCTCCTTTCGTAATAATTATCTTCTCGTGTAAGAGTACAATGTTCATGATCTGCGCGAGTTTATGCTAGGTCACATAGTATTCGATGCCCTGCTGAGCCTGTTTCTCTACGTAATAAACCACGGCTCAATGAACTTAGAAAGAGGCTATATTAATTAGACCTTGACTGATTTTCACTGTTTTTCGATGAAATCAGGTATGTCGGTGAAATTATCAAAATAGTCAAATTACCGTTTAATTACACAAAAGAAAGTCTTCCATGATTTGTCATGGGCCTTTTCGCTCTTCAATACTTATATGAAATGTAGGAAGTAAATTATGATTCCTCAATATTAAACAAATTAATTGCGTGTATTGCTGCTGTATACATTTACATGTAAAATGTTGTTATGTGATACGATGAACGTACAGCAGCCCACATGTGCACTTGAAAGTGCGGAAAAAATATTAAACCTATACCACTGCCTTTTAAAATTGGTGGCCCGCGAGCCTTTTCGCGCCCGGTATCCCAACTTGGTTGCATGCTCTATGGTGTAGACAACAATCACGCAAACTATTCATGAATTCCCTTACCGGGGCGATTGAAGTAAGCTAAAGCGAAATATCCGGTGGAAATGATTACTTTTTCCAATACAATAAAGTGATTTTCTGCAGCAGTCAAACTTCCTTGAAAGTATTCACTGTACGCAATTCGTCTTGTAAGGATATCTGCAGTTTCCCGTTCGCATCCTGAAAAACATTGATTTAGGCGTGAGAGATTTCATGAAAATATTTATTGAGTTCGATAAATGCTTTATACGCACTACAGCAGCACCAAATGAATTTCTCATTTTCATGTATATTTTCAGTACTCACCAGACTGCTCACAGCTAAATGACAGCCATTTGATCAGGCAATAACCACAGACAATATAAGACAATAGACAGACAAAATATCAAACAAAGATGTCTACTTCTCTAATTCTGTTACAAGATAGATTGTGTTCTATATATTATTGACTACCACATCATTAGTAGCAAATAAATTCAATATCTTTATCAGAGAGAAAAATTGTTTCTGACAATCTGCAACACCAGCATATTTCATGAAGAATATTTTGGACCTCATCCTCTCTCTCCCTTCTCCTGCTTTTCGAAGATTCACACAATTGCAGTCCTGATACCATTATAGCCCATTATGGCTTGCTTAGTTAAGACTTTATAGACAAATATGCACCTCGTATATTTACCCTTGAAAATCATAAAGAACATTTCAAAAACGTGATTTGCACACGACACCAAGATGTCAAATATCCAGTACTGATATTGCTATGACTCCGCGCTGCAACTAGAATTCTATTTGTCCTATGTACTGCATTTATAAATAATTGATAATTATCAAGAATGCCTTCTAATTTTTATAACAGCTTATTTGCTGTTCATAAGTAGTATAACATGCAGTAGATGCATTAATAAAAACTAGTTCCTGTGATCCACAGATATGAAGTGCCTTGTCTGCGTGCATCGGTTTAGAGATGAATTTCCTTAATACTGATGGTCACGGCCCCAGCTAGTCTCGAGGGCAAGAAGATCAATTTTCCATTGAACGCAATGCAATTCAAGCCTGAATTCTGACGAACTGAAACATTGACGCTACATCAAATTTAGGTCGTGAAGAGTCGAGTAGTGTGAACAATATTTCCATATTTCCATTGAGTTTGAGTTAAAGGTATGTACTTTTCACTTGTCGCGCCTGTCTCGTAAAAGAGCTACTTCTGCAATGCGAGCGCTTGCCCAATCACACAAGCCAAAGAGAGACGAATATCTATGTCAATGTCTACCGCTTGATAACATTGCATACATAGGATTATGTCCGCTCTAAACTAACCCACGCGCAAATGAATCTATCTCTGTGTTGTGATAGATTACCGGTAAAACCACAGAATTAGACCGGTCTCTTCTTCTGTTTGACTACAAAGGAAACATTGGAACATCTAGCGCTGATTAAATGCATAATCTGTGACATAATACCGTAGCTATGGGACAAATAGCCAGTTCAGCATTAAACACTGCAAATTGTGCGAAGTTTCACTGACTGTTATTCAACCGGATCACACAGCAAAGAGACACAGACAATATCAAGCTCTGCCGAGAAGTTTATGAACGTTTTTTCGTGTGCCTGCTAACCTTTTTAATGATGATCGGAGGGACCAACATAATCGAGAAAAACTTTTGCGCAATGATCTGAATTCTTTGAATCTGAAGCAATCGTGGCGATCAGAGCATTTTGAAGGAATTCACAGCAATCCGCAAGCGAAGCATGACTATTTCTCCTATCTCTGTAGGGCATTGAAAATTTCTTTTTGCCCACTTAGTAGGTTCCTGCATGTGCCATCATTGTTTTGAATCAGTTTGCACTTCTAGCAAGGTGATTCGGTTAAACAATCTAATTCTGTGGATAAAACAGCTACGGTACCGTTACAATTCATTGTTACGAAATCCTGAACTAATCGTAACCGGTAACAGTTTAAAAGAAATTGAAGGCATAGCTTAGTTTGTGGAAAATGCAATTTATATAGAACCGATAGTATCTTAAGTAATTGAAATGTAATTGAAGAATATCGGAGTACTGTGTAATAATTGTCATCAAATACAATGATGAAGACGTAATTAGTAATTGTAATCATTTACATTTCATTTCTAATTGATACAGATCTGTACCACAGATTTGTATTGTCACCTAAATTGCACATAAATGTCAGCTTACCAAAACAAAAGTTGACAGCAAAGAAAGTGAGAGATAGATATCCAAAAGCTATCCACAGATTCATTTCAGAAAGAATGATACTTGAATAAGATTACTGAGTTATAAATTGGTCTTTCTGAATGAATTTGAAAACAGCCATCTACAAAGTCAGAATTTTAAATATTTGTTGAAGAGTCAAATAAATAAGCCAGGAATGAGTTCATTTCAAAAGATTAAGCTTTCGTCTGTTTGATGTAACTGATCAGGCTTTCGTGAGATATTGCAATAAGCATTTGATCATCAAAAAACATAATCGGTTGAATTTTTCATGATATGAATTTCACTCACTTGACGAGAAATACTAACTTTGAGTCATCAAAACAGGTTCTGAAAATTAGTCATTTTGTGTTGAAATTTGTGATATTAGTATTTTCAGCATATTGTCATAAGTATTTCAATCGAAAAGGAGGTCCTAATTCGTTGATGCTTCTGCGATATTACTTGTCTTTTTCTCCTCTACGTCAACTCAAAATTATTGTTTATTTCTCTGCTATTAGCTAATTAATCGGTAAGCTCCTGAAATAAGTTAAGTTATGAAGAATATTTATGCAATATAAATATAGCTTTTCAAACTAGGCAACGCAGGGATGTCATTATTTGTATTAGCATACTTGTAAGTACCTTAATATTGTTGCTCTTTTGCTTGAAAAATGGTCATACTTGTAAATGCGATCAATCTCAAAACTAATACATCAAAAGTGCAGTGTTGCATTCCTGTTAGATTGGGCCTATCAGGACCGGGCGATTTTTAATGTTGTAGGACCGGGGCTCCCAATTAAAATTTTCCATGTTCCGATGGATAAAACTTTCGAAAACAGGGCTACTATACAAATTTCGAGTCTCCTTTTTTGAATATCAGTGATTCGAAGACCTTCATACCAAAAATTCAAGTTTAAAATTTGGATTTTCAAATTGCTTTATTTTTCATGAATCTTTGTATTTTTAATAAGTCAATAAATGGCAAGTTTTAATCAAAACAACTGAAGTATTTACGAAAACTTTTACTCAAGTATATCTGTATGGTGTTATAAGTATAATACTCTGCGTTAATTTCATTACTATAAACAGCAATTTGAAATTTGAACGTCAATAATGTCTTTTCATGCATTAATTCATTTTTCTATCCTTACAAATGTCTCGTTCTAATGACTTGTTCACTATAAAGACAAGGTTGTGATTCATTCCGAATGCAATCTTTCGAATGGTGATATGTATTTATAATAATGATAATAATAATAATATGTTTTATTCAATACTAGACAGCAGAAGCTGATCATTTTACAAAAAAGTGAAAAGGAGAAGATATACATGTATACACACTAAAAATCAATTACGAGAAGTTCTGTACTGCAGATGGCAAGAAGGAGTTTTTATACCTGTTGGTGTTACAAAAGATGATATTTGTTTTACGTCTCAATATTTCTGTTTTTTGTGGACGATGTGAAATTCTTTCACTCAAAGCTTTTGGCAAATTGTTAAAATAATTCCGACAGATGTTCATACGTCGTGAACTAAGTGTTTCCAGTGAATATTTTTGTAGAAGACGGTCATAATCATAATCATGATAATCATATGGGATGTGTTCCATCATTCTTATCAGTCGTCTTTGAACAGATTCAATAGCAATTGATTGAGCTTTGGTGATTCCGAAGTGCCACACTGGAGCACCATAGTCGAGGATGCTTCGGACACAAGCACAGAAATACCGTATAATATCCTCATTTTCAAGTCCACATCGCATCATTTCACTTATAAAATGCATTCTCATTTGTGCTTTCTTTACCATTTTTTCAATGTGATCAGTCCAGGACAAATTTTGGTAGATTATGAAGCCGAGAATTTTTGCTTTCTGAACAGGAGTAACTATTTCATCATTGATGGTGATTGAATCCCATGATCTCTGTTTCTTTTTGAAGCTAACTCTCATTTCATATGTTTTCTTGGAATTTAGTTTCATATTGTTGTTCTTCGTCCATTGCACTATATCATCCATTCGTGATTGTAAAACGGAACATTGAGAATTTTCCAAAGATTCATGAATTGTACAGTAATCAACGTATTTTACATTTGCAGATAGATCATTGATCATTAAAATGAAAGCCAGAGGGCCGAGTTTTGTACCTTGCGGAATGCCAGCATATACTGTCCTCCATTCAGAATATTGATCTTGGTATTTTACCCTCTGTGTTCGTGCAGTAAGAAAACGAGATATCCATTTACATAACCACACTGGGACTTCTAAATTGAGAAGTTTGCTGATCAGAATGTTGTGGTCAATTCTATCGAAAGCTTTTGAAAAGTCTATCAACAATAGTCTGCTGATTAGACCATCATCGGCATTTCTAAGCAGGTCATCCATCAAAGTGAGCATTGCATTTGTTGTGGAACCTCCTTTGACGCCGCCATATTGATTTTGATCTATTTTCTCACCGACATAACAAAGAATCGATTTGATCATAATTGATTTTGCATTTTTCTGTGGGTTTCATATCTAAAAATTCACATCAAAACTTCATATTTTCATATTTGACATTTACATGTATATGTATGCAATACATGTAAAATTATACATGTGCAATGCACATGTGCTCATTTTGGGAGATGAGATGAATGTCTATTTTAACAATCTTGAACGCATTCACATGCATGAATATCATGTAAGTATGATGCAGAAACATTAAATCAATAATCAACGCTACTCTTAATGAAAGCCATCAATTTTCTAAAAAGTACTTTTGAAAATGACCTTACAGAAGGTCAATTTTGACCAAATAATTTTTACTGAAAGTTCAAGAGACACACACAAACTCAGAGTCACAAAGACTTGAACTTTTGTCTGACTTAGTTTAGGAGATACAGAAAGAAGTTGACAGGGAGGCCCCCGGCACTGATAGGGTTAAATGTTGCATACAATGCAACACACACTGTCTTTGGGCAACACTACGTAGAAATTGCATTACATGCAGTCATATCTTGCATCTGAAAATAATGTAATTAAAGAATCGAGTAAATTTGAAGCATGCCCCAAAGTCTAGTAAAATTGAAGCATGCCCCAAATGGCAGTAGTATAACTTTCAGCTCATTCTCAGCCCTGAGAGACCTCGGTGGTCTCCGGAGCCCCACTTTCTAGTTTTTTTGATATCGCAGCAGTTTTTTTTGATATCGCAATTGACAACAGAATAGTATTGAAATATTGAATGGAATGGACTGGATAGCTATGTCAAAACTATGAAGTAGTGAAAAATTACATAGTTATCCGCACACATATGGAAGACAAAAACATGAGATGAAGATCCATTTCTATGGTCAAAACTCTAGATTCGATTTGGCATAGAAATTAATTGATTAATGAGGTACTTAATAGACGACTACAAACCACTCTATACGATTTAAGGGGGACTTATGATTACATTCATGTACTGTATATGAACGTGTTTTCAAACTTTTGCCCACTGAACATCTGAAAATCTTTGTATCGAATCTAGAAATACTTCATTTTCTTATTGATAACCAGTTGTATATATATTCATTGATCAGTTTTAGATTTCCATTCATGAATGTATGTTGGAAACATGATGGACCTTACCTACATTATATACTATTTTAGTCCTAATTTGTTTCATCTGATTATGAAAGCATCCTATGTGAAATTTAATAATTTTTTTATTGACTTCCTAACATCTCATTTTCTTCTTACATCAGAGTATTCCCTTGTATTTCCTTCTTTCCTTCTATGATCAATAGCAGTATTTGATGATTCGTGTTGAGATAACAATTTATGAAGAAGGGAGTTTCCACACTTGATCGATTTAAACACTTTGTGCATGACTAGTCAGCCCACATAAATAACTCAGCATAAATTAATGCTGAAAATGAAAGCTTTCATCATTCATAGTTCAATACCAAAAACAGACTGTTAGCAAGGATTTCAGATCCACAGCTGTTTTTATGGTCGGAATGTGCAGCAATTATGACTCATTATAGGCCTATTTCCGAAAGATAAGGATAAATTTGAAATAATGGACAAATGTTAGAGTTCTGCTGTGTGCTATAATCAACGATCTGAGGTTTGATGGTAGCAACAGACATTGTAAAACCGCCTCTTAGTGCAAGTGATACTGTGCCAAATATCGTTGACTTATAAAAACACCATATTTTCGCATGATTTTAGTGAGAAGGCTGAAAGGCACTCAAGGGATTAGTTATATCGACCTGCTACACGCAAGCATTGTTGTTTTGTTTAAAGTCATCTTTCCTAATGTTTTAGCATCAATTTAAGCAGGTGAACAAAGGATTTGTAAAAGGGGTCCGCTGGGCCCCCTTTCTCAGGTCTCAGAGGATGTGAAAAAGCTCAGATCTCTGAGGGTTAAAGGCATATTAGGCTTTATTTATCCCACAAAGCTAGCAAGATATGCAGAACTGAAGAATGCATAGCTCCTAATGTTCTTGGATTCTGAGCATTTATCTCCCGAAAGTGGTGGAATAATAGGCTTATATGCTCATCATTGATTTTTTGATCTTGTAAATAGTCTCTGCAATTAATGCTCTGAGTGCTTAAAGCTGTACTTCTAAACGACATTTATCACAACTTGTAGGTGCACATAGAATGTTTTCTGTGATTTACTCTGCTTGTGAACTGAATTTTTTAAAGCAATGTTTTAAAGAGAGTTGGTGCTTTGGAGGCTTAAACCGAAATAATAAATTTGACTAGTTTTACTAGTTAGTCGAGAAAGTAAGATTTAGAGTGCACCCCTTCTGCCATTTTGTATTTAATAGTAGTAATTAGACAATGTTATATTTACATGCCTATTTAGAGGTCAGCAATGATCCAACTGGAGGTCGCGTAAGCGACAGGTTATTACATTGTTCAGGTTATCTATGGTACTATACAGAACTATGCCCAGTGTGATGTATCATGGACGCCTAGATATATGAAGCACCCTATTTTATTTCATTTTATTCTGCGTCAACTAAGACAATATATCTAGCCATGGACTTCTATAATATAGCATCTGGACAGAAATCTGATCAGATATCAATGACCCTTCTATACGAAATGAGGCTGACTATTTGAATCGATATCGCTCATTCAGAAACCAAGTTTAAATGCATATTGGTTGCATTGTTGTCATTCTCACTCTTCGTACGTTGTAAATTACTATTTGAACTTTCATTGATGTGTTTGTGAAGACAGCACAAAAATGCCTAACAAGTGCTCCGCTTTCGGGTGTAAGAATGGCTATGACAGTAAATCCAAAGACTCATCTATTACATTTCATTGTTGCCCGTTAAAAAACAAAGTGCTGTTAGATCAATGGATGAAGAACAATCCACGAAGTAATTTTACACCGAGCATTAACTCAAGACTATGCTCTATTCATTTTACTCCATCTGATTTTGTTAACGAACATCAAAACACGAATAATAGTCGTCCACATAATAGTCCTCTTCAAAAAAGACGGTTGAAGTGGGATGCCGTGCCTTCGATATTTCCTAATGCTCCTGCATATTTTTCAAAATCGCCATCGTTTCGTCGTTCAACTCCAGCAACTTCTTACGATCGACATTTACGTGAGACTGCTCTGCTTTTGAAAATGGAGGAATCTCTTCACAGAGAAGACAACATTTCCGAAATTTCACTCCATGAAATCAATCAACGACTGAAAACCTCACACCTACCGTCAGGATTCCTGCATGCCATTATTGACGATTATTTATTGATCTATATAATAGATTTGAATTATGACGTGCCGCGCATAACATGCTCTATAACAGTTTCCACCGACCTTGAGGTTTCCATGACATACAACGGCGATAAAGTTTCTGCGACTCATTACCGTGATATTGTAGATGGCAAATTAACCACACTCTCACAAATTCAGAATTTGATGGCCAGAGTAAAATCATTCGAGGAGTCTGAATCAATTTCGGAACACAACCTCCAAGTTGCCATTGAAAAGCTGTCTTCGTTTGTCACCTCTGAGCCAGAATCATCAAACATCGGTAAATACTGCTTTATTCTGGAGCAATTGAAACTAATTGATAGCAGCAAATACAAACGTGTTTATTCCCATGAATTAATCTTATTTTCCTATTTGATCTTCGTAAACAGTCCATCCACGTATCGATTGATTTTGGATGAAGGTTTGCTATGTATCCCTTCAATCACAACTTTAAAGAAGACAACACGGCATCTCAATTATTCCAGTGACAAAAACAACGTCAGTTACTTAAAATTGAGACAGTCAAAACTCAGTCAACTCGAGCGGAATTGCGTGTTGATGATTAATGAAATCTATATAGCAAAGCGTGTGGAGTACAGTGGAGGAAAAATCCATGGTATGACTGATGATGGCAAAGTTGCATCTACTTTACTGTGTTACGTGGTTCGATCACTAGCAAGTAGCTACAAGGATGTCGTGGCCATTTATCCCATATCAAATTTGACTGCTTCAAAGCAAAAGGTTACGTACAACGAGGTGATGGAACTCTTACACTCCATCTCTTTGAACATTGTTGCTATTTCCGCGATAATGCTTCATGCAATCGCAAATTTTACATTGATCTCTATGACGGAAATTTGTCTTCGAGTATTGTCAATCCTCTCACTCAACAGCCCATCTTTCTGCTGTTTGATCCATTGCATAATCTGAAAAATGTGTACAATAATTTCCAAGCCCGAAAAATATTCAAATGTCCGCCTCATCCTCCCCTTGCTCCATCTGGAATTATTGCGAACTTTCATCACATCGCCGAATTGCACTCACATGAATCTTCAAAATCACTGAGGAAAGCTCACAAATTGACTCCATCAGTTATTTCTCCTAAGACAATCGAGAAGTCATCTGTTAAACCAGCTGTGGCTGTGTTTCATGAATCAACGCGTGACGCTTTAAAATTCTTTTCCAATCATGAGGGAAAGAATTGGTCCGGTACAGCCGATTTTATTTCACTCATATTAAAACTGTGGGACATCTTGAATGCCAAGTCATCAACAAAGGGATTTCATAAAAGAAATCTTAGTCAAGATCCCGTGCGGTCGTCGATGGATTGGAAATTGCAATTTCTAAGGGAGTTTTCAGAATTAATGAAGCTTTGGGAAAATCACTCAGATTTCGGATTTTCGAAAGAAACTTTTCTTGCATTTCGACAAACGTGCTCTGCTATGGCTGATTGTGCTACCTTTATGTTAGATCGACTTGGATTTTCATTTGTTCTTCTAGGCAAGCTGCAGTCAGACGCCATTGAATCCAGATTCGGATGGTTCCGACAGATGTCGGGTGCTAATTATTTTGTGTCCATGCGCCAAATTATCGAGAGTGATCGAAAAATACAAGCAATATCTCTCCTGAAATTTTCTCAGATTGATTTGTCGGAAGTCAACAACTTACACTGTAAAGATTGTGCAGAACATTCTGTTGATCCAGCTTTATACAATGACTTGCAAGGGGAAGTCAACCTGGATTATGACATTTCGTCTAGTGATGCAAATATAATATTCTACGTTTGTGGTGCTGTTGCACGATCCTGCATCAGACAATCAAAGTGTGCATCCTGCGAGGACATATTAATTTCTGAACAAGCTTTAGAAGATCTAGAAATAGATTCTACGCTGGAGTATCCTGCATCTACTTTCTTAACTTCCATAGATCGTGGTGGACTTAAGAAAGTAACAGACTTAGTGTTCATGCTTGGTCTCAGTTCTTGGAAAGTTTTTGAATTGATTAAATCAACTGAGAAAATAAAGACAAGATTTATGCAATCCACGAATCAACGAAGTACGTTCTGTTATTTGGTGGACTGCTTCACCTCTGAAGAGGGAGGATGCGACCAAATATTTTGCATCAAAGGCCATAACCTAAAATGCAAATTTGTTGCGAGATTTTTTAATTGTCTGGCGAAAAATTTTGTTCATGACTTATCACAACAAGCTGTGGAAAAGTGTAACTCTTCGTCAAGAAAACGCAAGATTGCGAAACTGTCCAGTAACTGCTTTTCAATCGGTAAGCTTCATTCATTTATCTAAATTTCTCGTCAATATTATGTGAATTGCCATTATGATGTTCTTGTCTGTGTTTGAAAATGACTGTTTGTAATTAGGCTTTGATGTTTTCACTTTTTTGAAATGAAATCGTCTACGGTGGACATACACAAAAAAATGGATTGATAATTTGAGTTTGCTTACATTACTTACATGCAAGGGTTCAAAATACGAAGTAGTCTCAAGTCAGAATTTGAATCTGAGAACAGTATTATCCTTTAAAATTGATGTAAATCAGCATAATTTTTAATATGTACTTGTACATGATTACAATAATGCGTGTATAACGACAAATTAATACTTAAAACCTCGAGCATAAAACCAGCCTCAAATCGTATCTGTGATATGGCAGATTTCTGTCCAGATGCTATGTTATAGAAGTCTATGATCTAGCTTATGTGTGCTTCATATATCTAGGCGTCCATGGATGTATCCATAGACATGTATCAGAGTTATCGATTAAATTTTATAGAGGTTCAATTGATAAATCTATGATATTCCCAAGTGGGCGTATTTCCATGATTTCTATTCTAATTATCAAATTTTGATTTGAGTTTCCTAGCTGCTGGTAGCAGCATACAAGTAGATAATAGTAGACTTTCTATGGTATTGTTAATTTCTATGGGTAGCAGCATCAAACAGTCCTTAACGGCATTTTAAAGCAGAGCTTGTTGCTTTGTGCAAACATAATTACTGTAGCCTAATCATTATTGTTATTATAATTACCTTAGCCATTTCATGACCGCTTTTTTCATCATTGTTGACCGCTTATTAGCAAATAGTACCATAGATAGTCTGAACAATGTACAAGGTGTTTCAAAAGTAGGCTAACAGTTGATTTTGCCCTAGGAAATCTATGTTGACCGTTCTATTGGCGATTTACACCTGAATCAGTCGATGGATATCCATGATCAGTCCAACATGAGCCATAGACTTCGAAGTAATTGCTACTATCATTTAGAAGTCTATGCAGTAGCATTCCATTGGCAAAGGAATTTTGAAATCTATCATGGACAAGATATAGCACCAATCTGACATTACGTACATGGATATGTTCAATTAATTTGATTTGAATCAAACACTGTTAGTTTGACTTGAAGTGAATTAAACAAGCTTGAAGCTTTTTTGAATTTGCTGCTTCTGTCATGTCAGGTCATCTAAAAGATGATCAGAGAAAATGGATTTTGAAATCCTTTTGGAAAAACAAGAATGCTGAAAAGGTGCGAATGGAATGGAGAGATGCCTTTCACAGCAATCCTCCATCAAGATTTGCTATTTATCGCATTCGAGATAAATTTGAAAAGACCGGTTCGGTAGAAAATGCACCGAAGTCAGGACGCCCTCGATCAGTTTCAATAACATCAAACGAGGAGCTAGTGGCCAAAACATTTGTTCAAAGTCCGAAGAAGTCAACAAGAAGAGCCTCATTGGAGTTGGACATTTCTCTAAGCTCTACTTGGAGACTGATGAGGAAAGTTGAGTTGAAACCATACCGACCCAGACTGTTGCAGCACCTTCTACCGGATGAATCTGAACGACGCTTGCAGTTTGCTGTGCTCATGTTGTCGGAAATTCGGGAGAACCCAGATTTGCTTGACAAGATAGTTTGGTCTGACGAAGCCAGTTTCAAACTATCAGGTCACGTAAATAGACATAACTGTGTCTACTGGTTCCCTGAAAATCCGCACATGGTATCAACAAATGAGCTGAACCAGCCTGGCTTAACCGTCTGGGCCGGTATGTCAAGCAACGGTGTGATTGGGCCAGTATTTTTTGAAAGAACTGTGACGGCTGAGGTGTACCTTCAAATGCTCCAATCCTTTGCGATTCCTGAGATGCAGTCATTGAACAACTTCAATGAGCTGTACTTTCAGCAGGATGGTGCACCAGCGCATTTTGCAGTGAGTGTCAGAAGCTATCTGAATGACACTTTTCCAGGAAAGTGGATCGGGAGATGTGGTAGCATCCTTTGGCCTCCTCGCTCTCCCGATCTAACTCCGATGGACTTTTTCTTTTGGGGCGTTGTAAAGGAGAAAGTGTACGGACGAAAACCTCACACACTTTCTCAACTCCGCTCCTACATCACAGATGCCTGTCAAGAGATCAGTGATGACAGGAACTTATGCAGAACTGTGTGCCACAGTGTGGCCGAAAGACTACAAGAATGTGCCGATGTCCATGGTGGACATTTTGAGCATTTGCGTTCGTGAATTTTTGCAACTTTAAGTTGATTAATTTTTTGATATGTTGAATAGGCCTTGGTTATTCATTTGTTCATTTTTTTGTTAGGAAACCAAGCAAACAAAATGGTAGTTGTTTTAATGTTAATACCTTTATTAATTTCAGCCTCCTCTAGGCCATCGTCAGAAGCTTCTGACGATGGTCTAAGAGGAGGCTGGAATTAACAAAGGTGAAGGACATTTGGATGTCAGCTGTTCTTCCTTCTTCGCCTCCCTGTCTTGTGTTGACGACAGCGTCTTCGTGCACCAGGCTGAGGGGCGCGGAGGACATTCGAATGTCAGCTGTTCTTCCTTCTCCGCAGTAACACTGAAACAACTACTATCTTGTTTACATGGTTTCCTAATAATTTTTTTTTTGATAGATGTTGGATAGTTATTCGACTTCTCATGATCGGTATAGATTCAAATTGGGTTGTAGTGAAATATGTAGGCATGAAAACACTGGAGATCATGAGATATTTTAATATGATTTACGCGATGTCAAAGAGTATTGAATTTTTGCCCCTTACGAATACAAGGCATATTAGCTATCTGTGGCATCGTGAAAAAGATTATTATGACATAGCTTATTAATCTATAGCATTAAGACATAGCTTTTCAAGGCCAATTTCTACTGTTAGCCTACTTTTGAAACACCTTGTATATTAAGTAGGTAAACATTTATTGATTGATAATAGAAATCATGAAATTACTCAGTTGAGCATGCCAAAATTTTAGGGAAACAATACACATCAGTTAATAAATAAAAAGCACTCATTGCAAGTACGAGTAGAATACCATGTTAGCAGAAAAAGTGAAGCACTTTTCTTTGACCAGATATGTTGCTGAGTTATCTAAATGACCTTCAAGAGTCTCAAATTCATAACTACGCACGGCCATGGTACAAAGGCATCCAACCTTCTCTGCGTATGACGATAAGACAGAAGAACATGTCTTGATGCAATCAAACGATGTGGAATGATATTATGAAGAGGGTGTGTGTGACATTTTGATTCATTGTAATTGTAGGATTAAAGGAAATTGAAGAAACAATTATCATTGTCAAGCGAGAGATTGCTGTATTATGGTGATCGCATTAATGTGGCTGAATCATGTCGTATGACAATTTTACAGCAAGGTCATGAAGGTCACACCGGAACAACCAAAATGAAAGAATTATTGCGTCCATTATTTTTTGGCCTAGAATGACTCGTGACATAAACCATTTTTTTTCAAATTGCCATGCATGCACAACTTTTGCGAAGTGTAATATTCGAGCACCTATGAAGGCTGTAGTTTCTGATGTTAATGAGCCTTGGGATACGATTGCGATTGATTTTGTGGGAGGTTCTGAGCGAGTTCAAGAAAGGTTATTTCTTTCAGTTATCGACTATTACTCTAGATTTCCGTTTTTGTTCGAGGTTAAATCTAGTTCCTCGGATCAGATCATACAGCAGATAGAAACTACAGTGATGAAGCAGTATGCGGAATATATTATTTGCCCTTATCTCACTGATCTCAAATTTCGATCAATTGTTGGAGGTTCAAAGTCATCGACACAAAGGTTAAGTGAGTTCATTGATTTTATTTTGAAACCGTATTGCAAAAAAGTTGAAAGTTTTATTCGAGACGATTTAGACTTTTTGTGTCAATTGCCTTTCTACAGTCAACCAAAATTCACCTTTCGTCAGCTTTGATGCAATAAGCATACACTGATATCCCCCACAATTTAGGAATCACTGCCATAAATTACTAGCTTCAGAAGTATCCAAATTTGATCGATCAACGGTTTTCGCATGAATTCATCCTAAATAGTTTGCAACTTATATTATCCAACAATACATTTGCATTTGGAGAAAACCATTACCAACAAATCAAAGGCACAGCCATGGGAGCTACGGTGGCTCCTACTTACGCAACCCTTAGGCTCGGATTTTTAGAAATCAAATTGAAGGATGTGATTACCAGCTTGTGGAGTATACAGGTTGCTACAGACATATTTATCAACTGGAAACGTTTTCTCGATGACTATTTTGTTATATGGCATTGGAACGACGACAAATTAAAAAGTTTAACACAATTTTGAATGAACTTGATGAGAATATCAAATTTACAATGGAGGTGAGCAATAATGAATTACCCTTCCTAGACGTTTTAATAAAAAAAATGATGATAGAATTTCAACGGACGTATATTAAAAGCCAACCGATACTCATCAATACCTCCATTTTAAGTCTTGCCATCCTAGGCACACTAAAAGGGCCATTCCCTATAATTTAGCCAGACGTATTTGTGCAATTGTTTATGATGATTCAACAAAATATGATAGATTGCAAGAAATGAAAACGTTTTTGTTCAAACAGCAATATCCTTCTAAATAAATTGATGACACGATTATAAGAGCTAAGAAACTCATTAGAACTCAACTTTTAACAACTGAACAGAAGGATGTTAATGATATCTTGCCTTTTGTTAGTACTTATAATCCCAGAAACCCTGATATTAGATCCACTACAGACCTTGTCAATCTCATTACAAAGCGATAGCAATACAAGTGAAATCTTCAAAAATAAAAAATTCATACATATCAAAAGACAGCCAACCAATCTCAAACGCATGTTATGTAATTCAAAATTTCTATCAAATGAAACTCATGCTGTTACCAAATGCAACGATAAAAGATGTGGAAACTGCGAGTTTATTACGGAGGGATCATCCTATAACTTTAACGGCCAAACTTTCAACATCAAACACAACATGAATTGTAACTCTAAGAACTTGATATATGTAATGACCTGCTCAAATTGCAAGGCATTTTATATAGGAGAAACAAGTACAACATTACGAAGCAGAGTAAGTGTGCACAAACAACAGATAAACACAGAATATCGTCAACTTAAAGTAAGCAGCACATGCATTATTGTGGAGCCGGTAAATTTTGACATTTTTCCTTTCTATAAGATGCGGTCGGACAATGATATTGAACGCAAGGTAAAAGAAAAATATTTCATCGATATCTGCCACTTCTGGATTCCTCATGACTTTCTTTACTGCCATAACATATGATATCTTTTTCCACTGAATTTTAAATATATGCCTATTTCCCTGTACGTTGTATCACTTGTTAATTAAGCACCTGAAGAAATATTGAAAGCCCTAGTGCATAATTGTTGTTTTGATTTTTAGCGACCAAATTGTGTGATATTCAATTTTTTACATATATATATATACACTAATCCCAAAAATGAGTGTCACCTTTTAATATAACCAAATGTATACACATACAGGTTTTGGAATTCAAGAAGGACTGCCTGGAAATCATCAGTGACAATCTGATTTCAATAGAGACATAATGCGTTGGTTATCGACAATCTGATTTCATGAGTGACAGAAGGCTTTCAACTCGGACATTGTGATGTTTTGTAGAAATGAAGCATGTTCATGAGTGGCATTAGGATTTCAATAGAAATATAAGATAGATGGATGCCAGATTGATTCTTGCTGTTTCGAACCAACGTGGGGCAATTCACCATGTAAGCCTATAGTGTATAAGAAATAATATATAGACATGTGGATAGCAAGGTGTTCTTCTATTGCGCTGCATTTTAATTAGTCAGGTTCATCAATTCTGAAATACATGAATGTTGGGATATCAGCTGGGGATGCTTGCTGTATGCACTGCAAAGGCGCTTTCTTGTGGCTGCCTTTCAAGCAAAAAAATAGACTTCATTCAAAATAGATCGTATGTTTAATTCTGTATTGACAATGCTGAATTCAGTGGTAGGATTCCTAATTGGCATTTGCTACAAATTTGCATTTGAATGTCAATTAACCAATTCAAATGTTGCTGTCATTACTGTTTTCGCAAGATCTTTGATGAATTACCAGATGTCACTCTTGAAGTGACCCATTTCTCAATGAAAATATCTATGTCATCAATTGAATTCTCGATTCTTCATTTGAAGTCCCTGTGTCACTATTGAAATCACTAGTTCACGTTAGTTGTTTTACATGTCACTGATGAAGTCCAAAACCTGTATCAAACCTCCTACCATAGTGTAATAAATGTTTTTAAGATTGCATAATCTAAGAAAAGTAATTAAGGTGATGATAAGAAGTGATTTGTTTCAACAAGACTATAAAATGTTAGTAACGAGGGAGACAACCTGATAAATTCATCATAGTTTTTATTCTTCGAAGTTTACATACTTGCATGCATTTTATCAAATTATCAATTGCGCTCTGAGGAATGGTCACCCATCTCTTCCACCACGATAAATTGTAAGTTATTCAAACAGCTAATGCCACCTCTTTTTGATACTTTCTTTGTTCGCAAATGTTCTTTCTGCATTTTCTCAGCCAATCTTTCTCTCATTCTCCTTTGTACTCGTAACAAGAGGTCTCCGTTTTCTTATACCGGTCTTACGCAGACCGTTTATAAGACAATCGCTCATTCCACATCTTCAGAACTCTACTGCGGATGAAAATCTGGCATTCATGACATATCTAAGCAGTGGGTAGTTGCTGAGTTAGGTGGATTTTCTTTTCTGACGGTAGAGCAGTTTTTATTCATTTTATTCACGAAATCTCTCTTTGTGTCTCGGTACCGACCCTAAAATCATTCATAATTAGGCAGGACAACAGACGAAAGGAAGAAGGAGCACAAGAGGGCTGTCAGATCTCTGGACGTGGATCGCTCAGAGGTTGCCCGTCACACGTTCGAAAGTGACCACGTAGTTGACATTGACGCGATGGAGATTTTGGAGCGGGAGCCAAATGGAAGAAGCGTGTGGTCAAAGAAGCACTGTGGACGAAGAAATGTGGATTCTTCAACCGTGTTAAGCATAGCGTTAGTAACCAGTGGAACTTTTTCTTGAGATTACTTGTTTCTTGGTTATCAGTATTATGTCTTTTTCTATCTTTTAACTTTTAGTAAGTTTTTCCGTGTTAGTTCAGTACACATAGAATCTAGCTATCTATGTGATATCAGTGAACAATATTCAATTTGTGAACGTTGAATTGCTTGTAATTCTCAGTTGCCTGAAGATAGCCTCCGGTGGTGGCTGAAAGGCCTCGCTGTTGCAATAAACGAAGAAAGTCAACATCTCTCGCTTTTGGGCTTTCCTCAAAATTAGTATAAATCATTTATAAGTTGAGCAATTTCAGCTGCCACCATCGTCATTACTGGAAAGCCAAGAGTCTCTACTATAAGCCATATTTTCTTTAGTTCCCATCATTATTCTCTTTCAATTGTATTACTCAATTTTGCTGCTTTCATTTCGTTAAACGTGTAGGCATGCTTGAGTGCAATTAGCTTCTATTGCATTCTATTACCAATGCAACTTATAACATGCATAGAAATATATTTCAATTCAATGACTAACTTATCCATGTCATATAGAGTGGCCAATGTCTTCATCAGTGGCGTCGCGTGCGCCAAGACCATAGGCCTTCACTCGGCATTGGAATGCTATTTCTATAACAGACATCTTTTATGCTACAACATCAATTTTCATAAAAGTTGAATTTTTGATAACAATTTCCCGAACATTTTTTAAGGCCACGTGAATGTGTACATGAGAACTGATTGCTCCATGTTGCCTGACCGCCCTACTCAAGGAACTGATTACTTTATCCCCTCTCTGTCCAGACCACATTTTCTCGAGAAAAAAGGGAGGCAAGGCGAACAGTTTCTTGTGTTTCTCACGGCCGGTCAGTCGCTCACATGTTTGAAATTTTGATGCATTAAAATGTCTTGTGTATTTCTTATTTCTTTATCTGTGAGTACTTTCAATTTTCATATCAGGTGTTGGCCTACCTTGCTTGACGACTGTCATCTTTTCAGTATATTCCCTTCGGACGAAAGGCGTGGTTATGATCTCATCTGCAGTACTAAACATAGTGTCACATCAATCATGTAAAAGCAAATTATGGAATTCTGCCGAATCTGGGTGTTCGAGTCAGATGCATACTCTGCATTCATTGGAGAGCGCTCATCATCTGATCGTAGTCTTGTCTTAACGTTAGCCATCTGCTACTGTTGACGTACTGTCCTCTCACACATAAAGCGAATCCAGGAACAATTGGGTTGCGCTTCCCTTACTATATTTAGATACCGAGCCTCGATCAAGAATCGTGTAGAATTTCATTGCAAAAATTGGAGAAGGCAAAGCATCATGTCTATCGGAAAAGCCAACATTGGCGCGGGCGCGTGCGCTTGCTGCCTCACACGCACACAACTCTCTTTCGCTCTGTTTGAACATTAATGCTCCGTCTGAACACACACGACTACCTTGTGTCTCTAATTGTTCGAGGAAAACAGCTGTGATTCGAGCACGTGCTGCAAAACTGTTCAATGAGGTTGAGCGTCTGACTTTGAGACGGAAAGCTGTGCACAGCTGTCACGAGATGCGATCGAATTTAAATGAATGATGACACTTTTCATTTTTATAAATGTTGGTAAATAATTTTTGAGGATGCGCCGAAGGCCTCGAAGGTACGGACAAGACGCCACTGGTCTTCATAGATATATTTGAATTGTCAATTTTATATCGATGTCACCTATTAACATTAGAAAACAATTCAAAAGGTGACACACACTTTTGGGATTAGTGTATATATTTGCTTTGTTTTTAAGCGGAAAAAGCTGCTACTTTAATTTTGGACAGGCATTTTTCTATATTTTCCATTCATTCTCTGTTCCATGTCCATGGAATGCTCAGAAATGCAAATTATTTCATTTTTATGTAAATACCTACACGCGTAGCCATGGAGTAGGGATATATAATGAGAGTGTCGACTCAAAAAAGTATCTGTATACAGTGAAATTTATATATGAAAGGATTCAGTTATTTTTGTGGAAATTGAGTTTCTCCGGTCCAAAAAAATTATTTGAGCTGTTTTAAAAAGCTAAATTTTTGCCAACTTACATGCTGCCGACTTGACGGCCCTTTATAAGTAGTATGAAACAAGTTGGATATCAAAAGGAATGAATATTCGCCAACAAACATCTTAATTAAGCGGAAATTATGCTGATGATTAAAGAAATCTAATGAACGGCATTACAATGGTCTTCATGAAAAAGTCGTGATATTATTCGTGCTTTCTTGGCTGAAATTTTAAGTTTTTAATTCAATTTTCACCGGCATGATTTTATGATTCACTAAATTCATGTTTCACTTCTTGAATCTGAATGGTGATGTGGACCCATTTACATCTTTCAAAGTTAATTGAAATCATTGTCTTTGATTATGTGATTTTGCTCTACCAGTGGCGGGTTGCCTGTGATATGATCACGCTTAAGAAAATACTCTTGAGGTTGAGCATGAAAGCAACAGCAGGTCATCGAATTGCTAATTAAACAGACATGAACTCTCCAAGGCTAACGCGGCCCTCTAATTTGCCATTGACGCCCTCAAAACATAGCTGTCATCATATCATTGTACATGCATTTCTATGCAAATTCTATGCATGATTTTCGTTGTAGAGGATGAAAAACTTTCTATGTGCTAATGTATTTCAATGAAGGAATTGCAAGAAAGACTGTTTATTGCACTCTTTGAAATTTATGCACACTTTGGAAAGCATAAACTATATTATGGAAGCAATAATCATAGAGATTATAGCACTGTGAAATATAAACTTACTTTGTGAGCGTTGCCGCATGATGTTTAGGGTCGTGTGCAACTACGTGTACACTACGGCAAAACCACGCATAAAATGAGCGTGGCATGTTGTCTAGTGAGCATGCACTGATCTCTTCCAATTCTATTCTCAAAGTTCTCTTCTCTATCGCTATTTGATCGAGATTTAAGAAACCTCAAAGCAAGATTAGAATTCTATTGATAAAATACTGGCTGAGTTAATGATTTGAAAAGTTGTTGAGGTTTGTTCTTGTTTCAATGGTCGATATGGAAGAGCAAAGTTTTTATTTAATTGTTATAACAATCCTGACAAAACTTCTGCTCGAACTTGACCTGGTTTAACATCTGTTCCTTTACAACTTAAGTGCACTTGATAAATTCAGACAACTGTTTACATAGATATATTCCACATGAAATTGACAGTGGAGCACACTCAGCTACTGCGATTTTCAGAATGATAAAATGGAAATTGATTTATAAAATGAAGCACATGTGTGCGAAACTTTTTTTCAACGATACCACCTGAAATAATATTTCAGAAAAACTCTTGAAGTAATTGGATTTGTTCTTTTCTTGACTTCATTCTAAATTGTCAGCAGACCTCATAACATCAGGGATTGAAAGTTCTTGCGGCTACAAACGGTCCTAGTGACTTTGACAAGATGGAAACTTTGTTCTAATGATTATAAATAAGCAATAAAAATCAATCACCGATATACTAGTGTTGATGTGCCTATCGTGACAGTCACGATAGCTTCTGAAATATGCCATTGCTCAGACAGAAACTGAAAACATGAAGATCTTTAAAACTGCATATGATGGAGAAAGATAAATTTCCTTGTTTGTATCTACCTAGAATATGCTTTCAAAAGTTTACTTGCATTCTTCATTTCTTTGCTGGTGATGCTACCGTTGACGCTTTTAAGTCGGTGTTGCGATATTCTTTTTCCGGACAACCTAACCGGTCTAGATGCTGACCGGTAATAGCATATCAGAAAGCCGTTGTTACTTAATTTTCTGGAAGAAGACAATAGATTCTCCTAGACGCCACAGTTTAAATCTTCAAATCGGTCTTAATCTCAGCAGAGATGCAAGTGCAAACATAATAAAGATTCAAAAACTTTCAAATTTACAAATGCTTTTCTCCCGGAAAATCAAAGCTACATTGCACTTTTCGCCTGGAAAATAAGGAAAAGTAGGAGAATGGGTAATTGTAGGTTTTATCCCCTTACTCCTTCAAAATTCGATAAATCATGTTATACTAAACTGATCGCTATGAAACTTGAGGAGTGTCTAGCTATGGATATTTTCTCTCTACAAACCAAATTTCATTTAAATCGGATAAATAGTTGCTGCGCTACAGTCGATAACGTAGAATATGCCAATCCTCTAAAATGACTGTTCATGGTTGACCTTGATCGTCGGCGCATATACGCACATATATGTGACTCATTGCCTAGGGGCAACACACACGATCGCTGCACCTGTCTCATTGTCACTTCGATCAAGGATGAACTTGTTGACTCTGGCATCGATTTCCAAGGATGAGAAGACTTCCGTTGAATTTCTACAAACGCACGGAATTATACATTCTGCAAGACAATATAGCTATTGGAATAAACGTGTAGTTCTTTCTTAAATTACGTCATCGACTGTAGCGCAGTAACTATATATCCGATTTGAATGAAATTTGGTTTGTAGAGAGAAAATATCCATATCTAGACACTCCTCAAGTTTCATAACGATCAGTTCAGTATAACATGATTTATCGAATTTTGAAGGAGTGGGGGGGATAAAACCTACAAGTACCGGAGAATGTAGACTTTAGACTGCATAACGCTGAGCAGTATCTTTACAAAGACGCACAGTGAGCAGAATTGAATTTTTCGTCATCACGTCATCATGAACTCTATTGATATCCTTCAATTTCCGGTAAAGCTCGTATCACCCAAACGCAGATTCATTGTCGGGGATTCCTCAATGATCCTGCAGCTTTGGCAGTCAGGAGATTTGCCCATTTGACTTTCAAATGCACAGGTGCATGCACATAAGTCTATGTTCAACAACTAACTGTGTACAGTGCATATAGGTTTTCCGACATTAATGCAGATATATGCAGATCAAATGTAGAATATGCAATTTAGATATCACATATTGCAAATGAAATATTATTATTTCAATGCATGTGTTGAAAAGTTGATATTACCATAGCCCTCAGAGCGCATGAGCATTACGTTTTAGTCCCTGTTCAACTTTTCAGTCCTTGGTCAGCACTTTTCAGTCCTTGGTCAGCACTTTTCAGTCCTTGGTCAGCACTTTTCAGTCCCTGGTCAACACTTTTTAGTCCCTGTTCAACTTTTCAGTCCTTGGTCAGCACTTTTCAGTCCTTGGTCAGCACTTTTCAGTCCCTGGTCAACTTTTAAGTCCTTGGTCAGCACTTTTCAGTCCCTGGTCAACTTTTCTGTGAAAGCTTTGCAGTTCGTCAGCTTTTGTGCTGCAAAGTATTTTCTCTCTGTATTATTTTGATTGTAATGACGTTGAATATCCTTGACAAGTGCCTAAATCTAGCATTTGAAACATAGGTGCATTACAATATGCTAAATTGAATTACATCGACCTAATACAGAATAAAAAGTATCAAATTGGTCAACGATTTATTATTAACATAATTATCAACATTACCGGCAATTTGGATTTCCGTCAGATAGCTGACAATATTCGAAAAAATTCACTCCTTCGGTCTCAGCATCATTTATAACTGATATTTTCTTAATTATCATTTCTGTGGTTTTTTTCATTTTCAAGTCGCTATTTGGTTAACAGAATGTAGCGAATACTGGACACCAAGGTACAATGTTTAGTGGCCTATGTCTACTCCTAGTCCATGGATAGAAATAGTGTATTATGTATTTCAAAGTATAGCCATAGACTTCTTACTGTCACAGTTTGGCTGATAAGTAGGACGCTAGGATATCTAGCACATTCCAGATGGAGATGCATGCATAGAAATAAATTACCTTCACTCGAGCAAAAAGTCCTTTTCTGTACTCTGATCGATATCATTGTCTCGATCGCTGCGCTCTCTCGACAAGGAGATCGCTCCTCGCACTGAAAAGTTGACTTTTTAATCTTCGTGAAAATAATTATTTCAGATCAAATGTAGACATATGCAGTATGAAATGTGGAAGCATGGAAATGGATGTGATCAAATGTAGACATATGCAGTATGAAATGTGAAAGCATGGAAATGGATGTGATCAAATGTAGAAATATGTAGATCAAATGTAGCTACGCATTGATATATACTCATCAATCACTGCAGAGACTATCATTTAGATACCAATGACAAATTAGAATGGCATTCAAGGCGCCTTTCATAATTATTTACCCCCTCATACCATTTAACACGGCTTCTCTAATGTAGCTAAAGCATCGCGCTAATGAAGTCGAGAATTGAAAAGATAAAACAAATTTATCCAATTTGATACAAACATTGTTTAAGCTAAAATATGCAATATCTCGTCTGTTGCCTTCTTGTGGGTAAAGGACCATGACATTTGGGGTTGCAGAAGTAGGAGTCCAAGCCACGGGAAATCAAGTGTGCGATGTCATCCCGTGGACGTCAGTATTTTAGCTTAAATAATGTTTGCATCAAGCTGGATAAATTTGTTTTATCTTTTCGATCGACTTCACATGAGCTACATTACAGAAGCCACATTGTTGTTTAATTATTATATTATTTATATGTTAATAATATTTATATAATATAATAATATATTAAGAAAATATTATTATATTTACATTTGTTCACATCCATTCCTATGCTTCCACATTTCATACTGCATATATCTACATTTGATCTGCATATTTCTACATTAATGTCGGAAACCCTATATTAATTAACATAACAATAATTGCGTACCAATAATATCGGTCACTACAGAATCCCCCCCTTCAGATGCGCAGTATCGATTAAAACAATCGGTCAGGTTGTCTCAAAGGACAACCGAAACGAGAAATAATTAACTTTAGAGGTTGTTTTTGAGGATCTATTATACACGACTGATTTTCGGATTCAATATGAGCAGGCTTCAGTCGGTCAATAGAAACTAAATCCGTTTTGCCATCGACGTCCAATAAGAAGGCCTTTTGGCATTGGTTGATTATCCGGAATGGTCCTTTAGGCCTATAGTGGGGTTGGAGAGGTTTTCGATGTGCATCAAGTCGCATAAAAACATGTGCCGCATCTTTGAGTGACGAAAATATGAATGATCGTCTGCTGCTATTTTCCGAATTACGGTACCATGAGGCATCAGCAGCTTTTATGTCGTTGAATGTACGTTGCAATTCCTTTTGAACTTCAAATGTAGGTATACAATCAGATGATTCGAAAAATTCTCCTGGCAATCTTAGAGCTTCTCCAAACACCGGCTGCGCTGAAAATGTGCCAAGATCAAGTTTATGATGCTCTCATTCCTAGTAATACGAAAGGAAGAGCTGTAGTCCAATCACTCCGTCACTGCAGTTAATGAACTTTGAGCTATCAATGAGTTCTTTCAACTATACCAGTCTGTTGAGGCATGTAAGCACATGTGGCGACATGTTCTACACCGAGATATCTCCATAGCTCCTTCCATAATTCACTGACGAATTGTCTTCCCCAATCTGACGTAGTAAGCACACACACACACACACCATGTCGAGATATCCACAATAGAATAGCTTTTGCACAAGATTTGGCTGTAGCGTCCGGTATGGGTACTGCGTCATTAAAACGAGTGAAGCGATCAATAATTGTGAAAATGTATCGAAAGCCTTCTGATTCTTTCAATAGTCAAAACGTTTATTTCCAACTTGGAAAACGTAATACAAATATGTGATAAGTGACTCAATGATAAAATGGCTATATACAATCAATGAGAGTCGAAAGAAAAGGCCGTGCATAAATCATTACACACATCATACGTCAATAATGTTAGAATTTATCACGAATAATCAGGAATAGAAATACATGTATGTTCAATAATATCAACATTATCTCAAGTCTTAGTATTCTTGTGAATGAATCAGTTTTAGTTGTGATTGTGCATCTTTTCCTGAATTATGTCTTATTTTATGTCTTGTTCATATAAATCTCACAATTTATATGTAAGTTTCATTAGTAGGTTTTGGAGAGCCGGTCAATATATATTGCAAGATTTACCATTGAGACGTACAGTTGTTCAACAACCTTTTCAGTCCGCTGGATTAGATTTTGGTGGTCCCTTGATCACAAAGAGCGATGAGAAAACATACTTCCTGATTTTGACATGCTTCATTCACTGTGCGAGCTATTCATCTTGAATTGGTATGCAAAATGACAACCCAAACATTGCTGCTAGCTCTTCGCAGGTTCTTTGCACGCCAGAGTACGCCTGAATATATTTTTCTGACAATGCGTTAAGTTTCAAATTGGCAGCCAAACAGCTACGATTTATACAGTGGGAATTTATTCCGCCTAAGGCTCCATGGTTTGTTGGGCTGTATGAACGTTTGGTAGGATTGGTCAAGCGTGCACTTAGGCGAACTTTAGGAAACTCAGTTCAGTCTTTCCGCGAATTGGAAGCTATCTTGATTAATATCGAGTCAGCAATTAACAAGCGACCTATTGCATGTGCTTCTTTTGATATCAAAGATACAGTTCCTCTTACTCCAAGATGAATCGTTGGCGCGTACTGACGTTCAACAATTGTACGGGAATAGAAAGGTACTAGTGATGAGCTTGTGGAAGTGACTTCCTGGAGAAGTGACGGGAGTTTTAAAAGAGTCACAATTTGCCAATTTATATACTACCGAGATGACTCTCATATATAAGTAGTATGCAACAAGTTGGATATCAAAAGGGATGAAAATTTGATAATAAGCACCCTAACTAAGCGGAAATCAAGCTGATTATCAAGGGAAAGTCTTCTTGAAAAAAGTCGTGATATTATTCGTGCTTTCTTGGCTAACATTTCAAGTTTTCAATTCAATTTTCATAGGCATGATTTTATGATTCACTAAATTCATGTTTCATTTTTTGAATCTGAATAGTAATGTGGACCCATTTACATCTTTCAAAGTTAATTGAAATCATTGTCTTTGATTATGTGATTTTGCTTTGCCAGTTTCAGGTTGCCTGTGATATGATCACGCTTAAGAAAATGCTCTTGAGGTTGAACATGAAAGTAATAAGAACCTATCGAATTGCTAATTTAACAAACATTGCCTCTCCAAGACTGTCATGACACGGAGAATCTGCAAAATATCATAATTACTTCTCGATTACAATCATGATCACATTCCGTTGTAGTTTCCTCAAAACTGCAAAAATTTGCATATCTTACATTTGGTGACAATACCACCTGTATCTACCTTGAGTTCATTCGATAAAATCGAAAGAAGTGTTTACACATTGGGGATTTAATAAATGCGGAATTCCCGATTAACCAAAATCTATGGCACTCCTATAGGACACTTCCTACGGAATTATTGTAACTTTCCTATAGCAAGCAGTGCTATTGCTATGGAACTCCATCCTATGGCTTTATTGGGAAGATTTGTCTCATTGAATTTTAGGGAAATCGGTTCCTATTGCCTATTGAACCAGTTTGTCCCATAGAATTGTGGGAAATCCTGTCCTATCAAATTGTGGGAAATCCTGTCCTATTGTATTGGGAATTCAGTATTTTTGGTAGGTCCCATTATTGCTTTCTAACTTCACCGTTGCATAGTAACGTTTGATATGATCACGAGTATCAGCAATAATCAAGCTAGCTTTACTGAGTGTAATAGTGTTGACATAGACAATGGCAATAATCAACTTGAAACGTACATGAGACGTTTGCATTTTTCTTTAAAGCCCTTTAATATTTCGGTGAAACTCCTGCCCAAAGAACAATTCACTTTTGAAATATAATTTTAGCTATCTCAGAAACGTTAATCTAATAACCAGTCTACATTATGTATAGAGCATTATTATGAAGCGTATTTCATGATCATTCATAAAACGTCATTATTCACAAAAAACCATTGATTTTTTATCTATTATTTTGTCTTTTTAGCATTTTTGATTCACTGTAAAGTTTCTTGGAGATCATTTTCCACACTTCCCTCTGCTCCATCGGGTGATGATGTTGGACTAGGCCTGTAACAGACAAGAGATGAATGATAAATATACGATTAATAATAAGTTAATGACAGAACATAAACATTTTGTATAGATTAACTTCATCTGAATGAAAAATAATGCAAACTATTCCAATTGAAGAGTATTTAGTAATTATTATTGTTTGAATTTACATAGAACTATTGAATATTATAAGTCTTTATGCAATTCGAATGCAATGCAACTAGAAAATAGCTATTAGTTTTTTCTAGCATTTGCAATGCAACTTGTGGTGCCACTGGAATTACAGAATTAAGCATCATTTCTATAATTGATAGAGTTTATGCTCCTAATTTGTCGCCTTCTTTAGCAACATCAGAGAGGAGATAAGGTAAACATGAGCCAAGCTTCAAAAACTATTGTTAACTTTAATTTTAATACCAAATTGAACCCCGTCAAAACTTACATGTATGTGCGCCTATGATTAATTCACATTTCATATCAGACAAAAATGCTGTGGTGGCGGTGCATGGTCTCAGATCTCTATCATGTAATTTGGCCTATATTCTTATCAAGAGAAGAAAAACCATCTCTATGAATAGACCCTCGTTTGCTTATTTGAAAGGTCAGTCAGAGAAAGAATGATAATGATAATTGCGAGTGATATTGTAAGTGATGTCATAAGTGATATTGCATAGCGGCAGACTTTTCTTCATTCATTTATTCAATCAAATTTAATGTAAAACCGAAAGATGATTGCATGTGTTGTATAAAGTGGGCCAGAAGCAACCGTTAAATATGTTTCTTTATGAAAAGGTAGCATTCACTGCTTTAATGATTTATGACCCATCAGTTATATGGTCAGATGAATTCTGATTATTTTCATAATGTTTTGAAACTTTATTATGACTTTAATACTAAGTTGTACTTTGAAATAACACCATAATTTCAAAAGATGTCCCACACCATTTGAGCAGTGAGACAAAAGATGGACCTGCAGAGCCCAAGAAAATGCATGAATAGAGGTGCAATCGAGTGGTCTCATCGACGCCCTGATTTGAAAAAATAGACTATTTTATCTAGGAATCACAAATGACATGTAGCTCGACATTCTAAAAGTAAGTCATTGCGAACTTTTTGAACCTTTCTTTAGCTTTGATAGGACATTGTGTCAAAATTATTTAACTAAATCTCATAGAGGAGTGAAGACTAAGTGCTTGTGCTTCCAACAGTGGCAGTCACTTTCGAGAATGAAGAATGAAAAATTTAAGAGAATTTAAAAAAAGAAGAGAATTTAAAAAATTGACATAAATTAACATAAATGATCACATAATTTTTAAAAAAGGGTATCGCTTCTTGATTGAATTTCAAAATAATGACAAAAAATCATGTGACCACATGAAGAATTCATCTGCCCACATAACTAATGGATAATAAACATCAAGGCAGTGATTTATACCTTAAATTATAAGGAAACACATAGCTATTCTTCTGGCCTACCCTATACATTTCGCATTAAAATAAAGTCGAACGCTAGGTATCCGTACATGAATGATTGTCTTTTTTTAATCTAAGAGAGCTAATTAAGTTACTAAGATTAACTTAGTACAGCGTACTGATTTGTACAATACAAGATAAAAATTTTGATATCGAGATCGCAGGCCCTACATGTCATATTTTCAAGAGATCATTTCATCAGGATGATGTCCTCAGTAATGACTTTTCACTTTGTTTCACTTAATTAAGGTGTTGAGTATAGGGTGCCCCTTGAGTTTACTGCATGGAAATGATGACCTATTTCCTGATTATCATCTCAACAAATAGTCCATAAAACTTTCAGAAATCAGCTATATTTCTTTTATGGATCATGTTTCTTCGAAGCTTTGAAATAGGCATCAGACCAGACTTACTAATCAATGAATTTGCGAAATCCCGAGGTATTGCCGGCTTTACCGGGGCATTAGCATGGGCATTGCTGGCGATTCCATGCGCACTATGGGTTCCCATGAATTGACGGGAGAATGCAATCGTAAGGCAGTCTCTGACCAGAGACTGCCCACTTCCATGGTTGACGTTATCTAGCTTCAGCTTTGAGACAAAGATATTATGATCTTTGTGCAACTTAACCTGTAAAGATAAATTATTATTTGTAAGAGAAATGAGATCTTTTCAGGAAATTCATTTGAATTGATTACATGTAGGCTACAAATAACTTCCGAAATTTCAGACAATGCGTAAGTAAGTGCCTGAAATGCTCAACTTGTATCTAGACTAAATGTGGATTTCTAGTTCCAAAGATGATCTTACAGCAGCAAAATGTGTTTGTAGCTGTCTTAACTCTGGCTGTTCATGAGTGGTGGAAAGAGTCAAGAGCTAAGCTTTTATCATTTAATTATTGACAGATGTAATTAATTTCAATCAACATACATTGACCATCTTCAAATACACTCTGCATAGTCAAAAATGTACGAGAAACATCGTTACACACAATTTTGGATAGTCTCCACTCAGTTACAGTTATTTACGGAGGAGGCACACATTGATTTAGAAGACAAAAGTCATTCCACGTGTCTGGACTGGTCACTAGTGTAGTCATGCATCGATAATAGATAGTTAAATAGTAGTAGGCTACCCTATACATGCTGTGGATATATCTTCTAAAATTATTGTATAGTGAAGTCATATCTTAAGATTATTTATCCAAGTACGTGTGATGATTGTCACATTGTGGAGTCTCCACGCTCGAATGCTTCAGCTATTACGACGTTGCTGACATCAATCAGGCTAATGTTGATCAGTATCATGGCATCGACAAGTTGTTTCTTGTAGAGTTGTAAGGGGTCTTGTTAGTACAGAATTGCCCTACAGAATTGCTGTTGAATGATGTCGACATCAATTTATCTCAAAATGGACTTAACACACATATATGTCATACACATGAGCATAATCATCAAATTGTCAAAACCATCCCATCTGGTCAATACATTTCTTGCCTGTTTATCGCAAATTGTCATCAAAGTAAACACCGATCGACGGGCTTCAACGCCGTCAGCGTGAATTAGGGAAAGCAGTTTATCTGTTCTCCTCTAAATCTGCGAACAAAGTCCACTACGTTAATCAATCTTCCACATGCTTAATGGAATTTGGCCAGAGGGCTCAATGTGTGATGCTCGCCAAATGGGATCTCGTGTCTCGCTAATCACGGACTGATTAATGGTGTCTGATTAATTTTACAATCAAGAAGAAAACTGTTCTGATTATGAAGGAGGGAAAACAAAATTATCGCATTCAGCTCTCATCTCAGTCATCGGCCAAACCTTGTATTTCCCTAATTCTCGCTGTCTGTCCAGGTTGCTTATTATAGAAGTCCGTGCGCTAATGCATTGCACACTAGGTGTTGCACATGTAACGCGTTGACGCTTTAAGACTTAATGACGATGCCAGATGTCTTGACTTATCTCATAAGACTGTGCCAGTCTATGGAATGAAATTCTCTATTAACATTGCTATTTGTATGTTCTAAGTTGAGCAAAATAAAGTGAAACGGATGAAGAATTAGTCGAAATTCCAGACATGCAGGTTTATCAAAGCACACGGTCTCCTCCGATATGATTATGCGTGTTTAACGATGGCTTTTCTACAGTTTATGGGACAGAATAGTTCACAGATGGATATATAATTTATTTGGCAAAATGGGCAAAAATGATTTTCAAAATTTAGTGAAAGGTTGAATGAAAACCTCCATTCCGCAAGATCATTTTGATCCATCCGCCATGTGCAGCTTCGGAATTTATCACTCTGTTATCTGCTTCCCAGCTCATCCCATCAAAATAATCTTCACAATCGCTTATCTCATGATTGTGTAGCCATGTAATGCTGTGACATGCTCTGAAACTGTGACCATGCTGAAACGTGTCATAAGCCTCTGTGATTAACAGGTAGAATGCACCTAAAAATTGCAGCTTCTCGGTCAAGATGGCACTTGAATAAAATTCTTGAACAACGGTACGTCACAGACCCTTGAAAAGTGTATTGAGTGACAATTAGAATACAAATATACCTTACGTCTGAATGAGAAAAAATTGATCCTATAATGCAGCTAAAAACTGATCAATTTAAATAATTTGATTACCTTCAAGACCTTGCACACAAATGTATACTTGAATCAGGGATATGTTTACAAATCTACTTAACAGTTCTTCCTAATTTGATTTCGCTTATTAATGCTATAAATTTCAAGTTTAATTCAAATGCTCAAGTAATGCAATAGTATGAGAAGTTGTCTAAAGGTTAAAGTTTTTCCTTGTGACTCTTGTGTAACAGTTGTTAGATAGCACTTGAATTAATTTCTAAAACGCTAGATGCATGTACTTAATGGAACATATAATGGCCAAATGAGCGAGAAATAGAAACGAAAAATGAATATCCAAATGACAGTCAGAAGATTAACCAGAAGTGGTAAATAAAATGCGGAAGGGGTTAAATGGTGACTCAATCAGATCATGTGTTTATGAATCGTTGATACACTGAGAATTTGATGGTCAAAATGAACTATGATAAACTATCAGAGAACAGGTGAGAAATTATTCAACAGACGGGAAGGATATTCTACAGATGTGCGAGATACAACGATTTGACCAAAGGACGTGGTTTACAAAAGCTGAAATTCAAAAATATGTGTACTCAAAAACTTTCCTTTGTTTACATTCATAGTAATCATGATGATAATACTAATGGCAAAAACCTCATAAACGATCACATAGCCGAAATTTATTCATGTATATCATTTTCCCATATAGCAAAGGAATTTTACCCGGAAGTCGAATGCACACACATACACAACACCCACACACGCACTCCATACATGTCCTGTATAATGAAGAATTAGAATTCAAAGTTAATACTTAATAATGATGTTTAATTTCTCAAACTTTATCAAAAGGTCAATTTCCAAAAGTTATTAATAGTTGTCTCCGAAATGAATTTGCGAATATTGCAATTATAGTTAATCACAATTGAGATGCTATCAAAAAACTACTGAAAGAAAATTTGCGGCATTTGTAAATGTATAGTACATTGCAACACGTCCCTTTTAGTAAAATTGCTCAATATAGCTACGATTGAAATGAAGTTGAAGGAATAAATATTTTGTTTGCATACTACACTCCTCAAATAGGAGACATGTACGTGTAGATGAGAGTTATGTATGATGCTTTCCTTGACTTCTCCTACTGCTTGTGTCTGACAATGACTAAATAGTAACAATTGGACCGCATTATCCGTATAAGTCGGGTAATAAGGTACATTTTTGAATCAGGTTGAATCTCTCAAAAATATAGCACAAAGAGTCATGTACAGATATGAGCAATATTCATATTATTCCTCGTAGTCATAAATCCTACAAATTACCGGTAGTTCATAAGAATAAGCAAAAAGGTGACTAATTATTCAATTTTTACTGAGACCTGGGTACATTCATCAACTCAAATTAATCAAATCCAATAAATTTTGTGATCAGAGTCACCAAGTTGTCAGGACAGGCGGAGGCCTACGCTTGCTTAATTACTTTATTCGATATTATTTTTAAAGGTGACAAACATGGTTAGACACTTATTGACAAGTTATCATGACAGATCATAGGCATATGTCGTCATCTGTCTCTAAAACTTAAGTAACATGATATGGAAATCACGTTTTATTTTTCTTTCAATGGAGTTGTCTCCAAAAAATTGCTTTGATTATCTGACCTGGTTGGTAATATAGCGTTGGCCTGCCTGGAGCAGTCTTATACGCAGATTGTAATGTTTGGTGTGTTACGGACATCGAAATAACGGAAACATAAATATAAAGAATAATCAATGTAAGTCGTAAACACTAATTCTACGCTGACTGCGTTGGTGTACAGCACGAGCATCCAAAGAATTTGAAACGATAAAGTGTGGGCATTATTACCCACTCTTCGTATGGGCCTTATTACCGGACTTAATATCATTGCACGGTCAACCATATTGTGCAGTTAATGAACCGTATCTCAATTTCCTTACACATTACAGCAATAGTATACAACAGAGATACATTTCCACAGAAATATATACTTCGAAATATATACTTTTGAAAGACTTAAGGGAGATTATAAGAATATTTAAGAAACACTGTCCGCGGAAGGCACCGAGCGGTGTATATATATATATATATACTGTCTTTTACTTTCATTCACCTGGCCAACATGCAAGCGGAGAAAAAACAGACTTCTCCATGGCTATTTGAGTAAGAAGAAAAACAATTTCTAGATCAAAGTACTATTTTTAACATCTAACGTCTACTGTCATTTTTGGCAAAGGGTTCAATGCGTCGTATATTATGCTGAAAGTATCCAAAGTGAACAGGCTTGTTTATATACTTGAGCAATTCCGATTGAAATATTACCGTTGGCCATTCGCCCGAATTAATATTCAAAAATACGAGAATAATTGCTCACTTAAACCGCTTGAATAATGCTCAAAGAAATGTGAAGATAACATTTCAACTATCTGTTGGACTATATATAGCCTACTTGATAAAATGACTACATAGGCCCTACATATGACTATTCCATCTTTTCGATGCAACTAAATACTGGATTATTTAAGTGATTTGTGTTTATTCAAGACCTTGACCATAAATTCAGACTTGAAGAATGTCAGTGAAGAAAAGTCTTCAAGAGAGTGCATGCTTCGTATTATATTAAAAAATCAAATCCACTTGAAGTACCGTATTCAAGCATAGAATTCAAGTTTACACTAATATTAGAAGCTGTCAATAAATTATCTTTTATATCATGTTATCACTCATCATGTCGTTTCAATGGTATTCATAAACACCAGATACTTTATAGGGCACTTATTATAAAGACAATTGAAACAGGAATCGAAGAAAGCATTTGATGCTTAAATAATTGCATCAACGAAATTTCTAAATAATAGCCTACACAGTGCCTTAATGAATTGTTGAAGCATTGAGGATTTGACAATTTAACTAGTGGCCTAAATAAAGTACCGGGTATAACTAATAAATAAACGGTAATTAATAAATATATAATAGCGTAATCAAGAACTTACTGCAATGTTGTAGCGAGACTTCACTGATTTGATGAATAGCTGTTCGGCGAAAACATAAAATCACACACGAAACTAGAGGCGATGTGATAAAATGACGTGTAAAAAGGAATTGTTGCGATTATAGTGAAATGTTCCTTGAGCGATACCAAATATGCAAATGATGCAATATGATTGGACGATGCCGGAGTCCGCGTCAGAAATGAAAGTCACATTTTCTATTTCTTTCGGACAACATATATGGGACTCATATTCTCCCATTTCAAGTGCAATTGGATCCAATAGAATTCGACTGAATGCTAATGCTTCCTATCGCATGCCCATTGAGTGTTATAGAATGTCATAGAGTACCACTCAATTTGGTTAATCGGGTTACCACTCTACCTAATATACTTACTCTATGGCCGTTAGGTATGATTTCTGAAGTTATTGCTCGATCAGATGGAAAGGTGAGAGTGCCTCGCGTTTGTAAAGGGAATCGTACTTTTCTTCGACTGATCAAGAGATTATACCTTTTAGAGAGTGCTTATAGTGATAAAATTGAACGAACTCAGTCTCTACCGATCGCATGTAATGACAATAGTTCTGTTATGCCGTCGAGTGATTTAGTGCCTGGAATTCCAACAAATTCAGGAGTGGATGAAGAAAGGAACGAAGTCAAGAAATGTCTGAAGACTCGAAGTGGAAGACTGATCGAAGAACCTGAACGTTTCTTCTCAGGTTTATTCACGAACGGTATCTAATTTTACTAATTATTCTCTAAATATGCTATGTGTCAGCGAGTGTGATTTTTTAACTTTGTATTGCCATCAACGATTTCAGCATTTAAAAAGTTGGTGACCTTTTGTTTGTGACGTCGTCATGTGATGGTCTAGACCATCAATCGATTCGTCATCACTTTATGATCGAGATACTTGGACGATTTCGTGCGAGGACAATATCGAACATTGTGAAACGAAGGACTACTCGCTCAAGTAATGGAAGTTTGTGATTTCAAGCGTTTTTTTACATTGTTGCATTCCAAGTCAACGCATGTATCACGCGTTGGGCGGGGAGTGTGTGAAATTGAGCTGTATAAATTTGACTTGAAGTGTTTGTTTGTCTGCGTTAGTTGGCTAGCGATGTGTATAGATTTGAATATAAATATAATTCTTGGTTTACTAGACACGTCTGGTTTTTTTGCACAACACAGCGTAAACGTACGTCCTAACCGCGCACAACACACAGTATATACAGATAGCATGCATTCAATCATGACAGAAATGAAGTTATCAAGTAATTCACCTGCAGTTGAATTGATTATGAAATGCAAGTTTCTTACATCAATGACCGGCTCTCCAATATTTTCGCTGATTAGGTTCGTAAATGACTGGGTAGAGAGTTTGTTTGTCTATTTTATCACTCGGCATGAATGCTATTAACATCGAATCGATTTTGTTTGTATTCGTTTGCATTTGCATTGTTAGAGGATAGGAACAGGCTGATAAGCTTCGTAGATACTCATTCGGTTCGACATAGAAATTAGACAAAAGAAGCATGAAACATCAATATGGACCTTGATATTTCATAGAAATAGTGCGACCGATCTTGCATAGAAATCAAACAAACAATTTAAATGAGATTAGTGACCTGTACATTTTAAAATTATTGTGTTTTTTATCCAAAAAGTGATTGCTGCCTTATAGATATTGAATTCGACTGAAAAAAGTCCCAATTCTCCGATTAAGCAATAGTTTGGAGTTGATTTTACCAAATGGTAGAGGTTCTTATAAAATTGATATTGAATTGTAGTAATGCCATTTAGATTATTGCGACAACAAAATTCAGCACAATATATCATTGCAGACAATGCTAGCATTTCAAACGTGTTCTTTACGATACTCCCATTTACATGGCATAATTCTCTTAATTTCTTTTCAGCTATGTATATGAAGCACGCCTACCTTTTAATACCTACCTTTTATAATATTCAATATGCTTTTTGTTGCACCTACAGATCCACATTCCAAGGTATTTAAATTCGTTAACTATGCTTATTGTAATTTGTGTTATCAATGTTTATTACGATACTAACACTGTTTTGCAACTTAGTAAATATCATTACTGTTGCTTTATCGAAATCAATGGTCAATCCATTTTCAGCACAAAAATTTCCAACTACTTATTTTCATGCATGCGTAAGACATGTGATTTCAATAATGCCTATCTTAGTAGGACTTGTTAAGCTGTTATCAACGTTCATTTTAGCAAGTCATTCATATATATACGAAAGAGTGTTGGAGACAGACTGTCTCCTTGAGGTATTCCACTCTGCAATTGAAATGGGTTTGTTTCTTCCTGTATACAATGCCTGAAATTGCTATTCTGTCTAAATTTTGCTGTTAGGTAAAACATGATTCAATTTCTTGATCAGTTTTTGTTTCGGTACTGAATCGAATGCCTTGGAAAATCTACAAAGCATGTATATAGCGGCATTTTTCTGTTCTTGTAAATTTGAATGGATTCTTTGAGTATACTGAAAGACTTTTGTTTTGTCTTGAACTCCTTGGAAAAGGTAATCCAACATTGGATAGTCTATCTATATATAAATAGACTATCCAATGCTGAATTACCTTTTCCAAAGAGTTCAAGACAGAACAAAAGTATCAGGACTCTCTCTGCTTAATGCACTTACATCGAACGATAGAAGGCCCTGGACGCCGAAGGCCCTGTCTTTCTTTTAATCTTAACTTAAAGTGATAGACCAATAAACGTTTTTCCGAGAGAGTCCTGATACTTTTGTTGTGTCTTGAACTCTTTGGAAAATGGTTAACCTCTCTCGCCGCTTGATCAACTGCGTGAATTACCTTTTCTAAACCCTGTCTGACATGGGTGAATAGTTTGATTATTATTCAGCCATGTATTTAATCTGTCATTTAAATTCTTTGTAAAAAGTTTTTCTAAACATGAGGATGAGGTAATGCAACGGTATGAGGAAGTGTTTGCCTTGTCTCCTTTTTTGTATATATATATATATGAATGATACAGTTTTTATTCCATGACATTTCATTACAAAATAAAATTTCATTAAACATTCCTTAAAGAATATCTACGGTTTCTGTTAAATCTTCATGTATCACTTCATATTCAAAACCATCTGGTCCACTTGATTTCATATTTTTTGAGCTTTCTAAATTTATTTCAATCTCGTTACATATGAATTTAACATCTAATAAAATTACTAGGGAATTTGTTTTTAGTGGCATGATCATCGCAAGATTGATCTGAGTGTTTGCAACATCATTTTCTATCATAGAAGTCATAAAATGTTCTGCAGTTAGGTTATTATCTATACGTGTTTGTTTTAGTTTGCTTCGGATTGAGTATTTCCCAATATCGTTTGTGATCACTCTTTTGTTTAGCAGTTTGAAGTTCACTACATTTGATATCTTGCAGGCACCGTTTTTCTCTTCTAATTTTTCTGCTTTGAATTTTTCTTTTTTCACTAAATTCATCAGATTTTCATTTGTTTGATCAGCTTTATATTCTGCTACTATTTTCCTGTAGTCTATTCTTGGTTTTCTTAATTCATCCGTGTAGATGCTTTTATCATTTGTGTGTTTATTTGTAGTAGCCATTGTTTTATTTTCACAAAGTTCATCATAAATGTTCGTTGCCGACATTTCTGTTGACTTAATTTTATTATTGAGATTTGTACAATATTTTGCAAATTTACTTGAGATGAAATTGTTTTTATTCGCATTAGTCCATTTGAAAGGTCTCATTATTTTATCTTAGATGCCTGGTGGAGCTTCGCATTTTGCTTGACTGTGACTTTCGTACTCATTTGAATCTCAAATGTTAAAGGTGAATCATAGAGTAGGGATAGTTAGAGTGTCGACTCAAAAAGTGTCTCTATACAGTGAAAATTTTTATATGAAAAGATTCAGTTTTTTGCGGAGATTACGTTCCCGTGGTCCAAAAAATTATTTGAGCAGTTTCAAAAATGTCAAGATTTTGCCAATTTAAATACTACCGAGATGACTCTTCCATATACGAGTAAGTAGTATGAAACAAGTTGGATATCAAAGGGAATGAATATTTGCTAATAAGCATCGTAGCTCAGCGGAAATTATGCTGATTATCAAGGGAATTTCATGAATTGTATTATAATGGAAGTCCATGAAAAAGTCACGATATCATTCGTGCTTTCTTCGCTGAAATTTCAAGTTTTCAATTCAATTTTCATCGGCATAATTTCATGATTCACTAAATTCATGTTTCATTTCTAGAATCTGAATAGTGATGTGGACCCATTTATATCTTTCAAAGTTAAGTGAAATCATTGTCTTTGATTATGTGATTATGCTTTGCCAGTGGCAGGTTGCCTGTGATATGATCACGTTTAAGAAAATGCGCTTGAGGTTGAGTATGAAAGTAATAGGAACCCATCGAATTGCTAATTTAGCAAACATAAAATAGCCAAATCTGTCATGAGACTCTGTGAAATACCATCATTCCTTCTGCATTACAATCACGAACAGTCAATTCTGTGGCAATTTCCTTAAAAAACTGCAAAAATTTGCGCATCTCACATTTGGTGACAATACCATCTGTATCTCCCTTGAGTTCATTTAATAAAATCGAAAGTGTATACACATTGGGGATTTAATAAATGCGGAGTTACCACTCTACCTAATATACTTACTCTGTGAGGTGAATGATCCCTGTATAGCACAGGTTCATGGATTTCAAATTTTGTCAGCTTGTCTTTGCTATCTGACTCTGCGATTTCGTTGGAGAAAATATGTTTTTATACTTCAAAAAGACTCGTGACTTAATGTAGAAAGTTCAGGGTATTCCACTAACTAGATTTTCCTAGATTTATGATATATTGATTAGAGATTTAAGATCAGCCCACTCTTGAAGCTATTGCAATTTTTGACAGGTTAAAATATATTTTGCCGTGGAATATAACGTCTAATGGCATATTGCAAGTTTACCAAACAATGTCTGATGATCTAAGCCCTAACCATAGAAGTAGATAATAGTACACTAGAATGGAAGTTTGATATCGTGCCTATGTACAATGATGGCACATGGAAAAATCTATGGTTTGTAGATCAGCTTAGATCTAAAACATTGTATCATAGTCAAACTATTTGCCAAGTTGGTTATGGAAGTTGTTGACATCAAATTACAGGATTTTTATGAAGAGAATTTTAAGTGAGATGGTGGCATTGTCTCGTGTGAAATAGTCTACTATTCCATGGATCAATATACTGCGTCTATTTGTAGCAGTCATTGACAACTATTTTCCAGTTTTTCAACATTGGAATACGAATTGAAATTTGGTTCCCAGAGTCATTATCGGAAGTGGTCGGTGTGCTGTTTGTGAGAACATCTGAAGAATTCAAAGATAAAAATTCTAATTTTTGGATAATTTCTCCGTCTAGCGGTTAAGAAACCTAGCGTTTTTCTGGAATAAACACATCGAACGCTTCTTTAGCGACAGTCATTTATCAGATACATGAAATGTCGCTGGAACTTTTCAATTAATCATTGAATGACTTATGTAATTTGTATTTTGGAGGCTCATATTCGAAAGCATGCAAAGGTATTGAAAATTGTTCAAATATATTGAACAGGGGAACCCTTCAAAGTAAAATGAATACTGTAAGATTTCTTGGCGTCTGATTTCAAGCTGGAGCAATGCATGCTCTGTAAATCGACATTACAAGTTGCATATGTGTCTGATTATACTCTTGATTGATTATAGGAGCGATATTTCAAAATGATGAACGTACAGAACGTTTTAAAGGATTTCCTTCTTTGTTCTCCTGTCGCCGCAGTATTTCGTAAATTCATTATTACTTTTGTGTACATGATCTTTGGACCAGGGGCAACAATCCAGATCACAAATTGACTTGATAATTTAAAGTGCCAACCAGAAAACAAGAAAGTCAGCTCGCAAAATTTGCTTTTTGCCCCAAATAAGTTCCCCCGGCGTGTGCCATAATTTTCATGCAATTTCCATTCTAGGACTTTCTATGGTATTGTTAATTTCAATGGCCCTAACCGACCGGATTTGAATACGCCAGCCGCAGACCGGCCGGTCACAACCCTGCTATGCACCATTCTGTGAAAGTCTCATTTTCGGCTTCGTTCCTGCGGAAATTCGCTCTGGCTGTCGGACTAACAATAAGTAGCTGAATTGACATTTTCATTTGGTATGGGAGTGACAAGACATCTCTTCTTTGTAAACTGCCGAGATGAAAAATCAACTTTTCAGTCCCACGGGATTACAAGGCTAACTTTTCCTCCCGCAGTTTACTTTTCCTGTGCAAGCTCCTGTGTAAAAAATCATAGAAGTCTGTAAACAAGCTATGATTAGCCAGAGACTACCAAGATATCGATATCGTCACAGGATTAGCTCATTCATAGATTTCGCGATATAACTATCAATTTCATATGAACAATAGACATCTATAAATCACGAAATGAAAAGCTACATTCTTTCGAGAGGAAATACATGATAACGCTTCCTCCCCATCTGTCCATCCCTCACTGCGCTCGGGCTGTACAACAGCTGCGGGAGGAAAAGTTAATATTTCCTCTCTCAAGAAAATAGCTATCAACAAACAGATGTTGCCCATTCTAGCGTCAATAACTTAAACAAAAAGAAAAGTCGGATTTCTGTTGATGATTCGACAGTCAGTTATATTACAAAGATTTGTAGCTATATTGCCTCGAATTCACTAGGCTTCGGGAACAAAGAATTCAAGTAGTTTGCTAAGTACTTCCGCGTAGCTGCTGTTGATATTTCATTCGTATGATCCATATCATCATTAATACAAAGAATTTTTTTTGAGCTTGAACTTCTATTTCTCTTGATGGCTTGCACAATATGATTGCTTGTCAAGTCTTTTGTGGTACTGAGCATAACAAACTCGGCATCCTTAGATGAATCGATTTCATATTTGTAACGATGCAAAAGTGGCTGAATCCTTCTAGCTAGCGATTTACAGTGCCTATGAACCGGTACATGAATTCGAGAGTGTAAGCTAGAGCATTTTGATAGCAAGTCATTCCTACAGACACGCGCAGAAGATGTCGAGGAGCAAATTGCATCGAGAAGATGTTCTAGTTCTGAGCTTTCTATGTTCTTCGAGTCATCGTGGTCGAATTGAGAGAGAAACTGTTGAGGAGTTAATTTTTCACTCATTACAAAGTATGAATACAAAAGTTCTTGTTGAAGATCATAAGGATGACGAAAGTGGTGAGATTCTGTTTTTGCAAATTCTGTCGAAAACTTTTGTTCAAGTCGTTTCATTACCTCTTGATCGATAATGTAAGGACTGTGTTGCAAAGGCTGTCGGGGCTGATGCCCGTAGCTCTTGGTCAGTAATCGGTCAGTGAACAATAAATTTGACAAATATGTTTCCTGTACGAACTTTTTCTTGCTCTTTGGACAGTCACCAGCATCAAATTCGCATTCTGGAAAATCACATTGTCTGTCGCATCGTCCGTTTCCGAGAAGAGACTGCCTGCAACCACGCATACATTGCGGTACATAATAAGGATCAAATCTGAATTTGATTCCTTTCACTGGTGTATAGAAATCAGATAGATTGGTCGGTGCAACAAAATACACATCGTCGTTTGAATACAAGAACAGACGAGACAGTCCTGGAATCCGATGAAGAGTTTTCTGAATTGCATTTGAATTGAAAGTTGGAAGGTGTGATTGGTTTTTGAACAGCTCTGAATGCTTGACAACTTTCACGCGTGGATAGTCTAGTCGAAGCCAAGTTGGAATTTGACCATTGGTGACGAGGATGATGCGACGAATCCAAGGAGCGTTGATTGCTACAGATCTTAGGACATATCGCAGTTCATCATTATCTGCGAATCTCCGAGGTGATATCGCCTCCTTGATATGGATTTCAGACAATTCCTTTTGACGATTCAGTGACTCTATCCAATTCAGATCAGAGGCGTTGACCCATGGAATCACCAAATCTACAGCCAAATCATCATCACTTCGAAGTGGTTCCATTTTCGTCCTTCGATTGATATTCACAATTATCACAGTTATTCCAAATACAAATAGGAATATGAATAGAAGGTATCGCGAGAATATGCGACGCATTTTGGAAAAAAACAAAAATAAATTGTGTAGTCTATAATGTGAGCTGAAATTACACAGTAAAGCACAAAAATTATGGTATCTTGATACATCGATGGCCACTGAAATCATAGGCAATAACTAAGATTGAAAGTAATTGGAGCTCCAATCACTGATCGTAATAGCTGAGGGAAGACAAAAAGTGGGAAATTTAATGTGCATGTAATGTGCATTCGTAGGAATGACACATGTACACTAAAAAAATAAATGAACCTTGATGATACTCGGAATCACATTAGGCACGGAGCCACTCTTCCATGTGGCCGAGTTGTCATTTATCCCATCCTCATTCTTTTTGTGCTGCTGTTAAGCAAGAATGCAGAGTGTACTTGTTTTAAAAGTATTACGTTGGACCCGACCAAGGTTTGAATCAAGGTTTCCTGAATGCATAGCAAACACGGTACCACAAGGCCACTGCGCCTGTCAGTAAGGAACTAGTAGACTACGAACTGGTCATACAACCTACTTGCATGCAACCTAGACAACGCTGTGTGCTGGTCTCGAGTGTTTTACGGTTTTCACCATCTTATTGAGCATATTCACTGTTGGATTTTATATCATTGTGTTCGACGTGTTCGTAACATGTAACATGATAGATTTTTTAAGAATTCGTTTGTCACGGGTCGAGAAAAGAGCGTTTCGTTTAATTGATGATAAATCATGTATTAAAGAGTCCTTGTTTGCTGCAGGTGACAAGATGTGTCGTAATCTTTTTAAGAAAGTTTTAAGAGAATCTCATCATCCGCTTCGTCCCTTTTTTGAACCGAGGCAGTTGTCGTTAAGGAATAACTGTTGTCTGAGGAAGCCTTTGGCAAGAACAAAGAGATTTTAAAACTCTTTTATTAAGTATTGTCCATGATTTTAGGTTTATATGTCCTTTTTTTAATGTTTTTATGCATCTACTACCTTGTCGAATTTTCACCGCTATTGTGAGTCTAAATAAAGTTTTTTGAATTGAATTGAATTATCTGTGTTTGAATCTTGACCGACTACGCAGAATTGCCCGATTTGTGATTTTTCCATTCAAGTTACCTCCTCGTCAGTGAGTTCCATTTACACATGGTTGTTTGGCGTGACTGCAAGCACTGATATCTCTCATTCACCGGCGCTATATCATTTCTGAGATTTTTTAGAACAAATATCTGTTTACACGTTCGGTGACTGTTAAGTTGCCGTGGTCTATCGGCCAAAGTGTTCTGAAGCTGAACCTGCGGTTGTTTCTAATCTGGATTGGCGCAGTGGAATTATTCATCCACTTTTGACGGAACTTTGTCGTAAAGAGATTAAAAAATAGGTTCGATGCCAAGAAAGAGGAAGAATCAAAGCAATGACAATATCAGTGAGTCTGACTCGATGGCAGATCTAATTCGACTGGAAGTTCGAGCTGCCATACCTGATGAATTGGAGAAAATGAAAGCTTCGCTTTTTGAAATAATTTCTGTTAAGATTGAGAATACTATTAAAGATAAATTGTTTCCATTTAAGGAAAAATTGATTGAACAAGAAAAAGAAATTTCCATTTTGAAAAAACTTGCTGTTGACAATGAGAAGAGGCATGGAGCCAAATTTAATTATACAGGGTATTATCGAAGAGCATAATGATAATATTTGTCCACTGAAATGATACACTGAGTTGAGAGGATCGGAAAACCAAAAGCCGGTCAGCTCCGGTTGACTAGGGTGGTTATGAAGACAAAAGAAAGCAAGAAGAAAGTGATTGAGAATTTTAGAAAGATTGATCGACAGAATAAACCCAAAGGTATTTTCATAAATACCGAGCGCACTTTCCATGATAGGAAGGAATTTCACCGAATTCGGTTACTAGCGAAGCAATTGAGGAATAAGTATCCCGTTTTAAAATTGATGGGAAGAAAGGCGTGCTCATGCTGAATTAACAACAATGAGATTAAATACACGATAGATCAGATTGCCATGCAAAAGATGTGCGGCTGGTAGGATTCGAACCTACGACCAAGGTTAACTAGACCTGCGCTCTAACCAACTGAGCTACGAGCCACTTACGCGACTCTGTCAATTGGCAGGATCAAACCTTCACCACCACACATCAGTTGTCAAGGCAATAATAATCAATGGATAAATAACACGTCACAATTGTGACCGCCGACATTAAGGCAAGTAGCGGGGATCGATTGTCCACCAAAGCATCTTAAGCCATGTCGTGAATGCAATTGACAACAATGAGATTAAATACACGATAGATCAGATTGCTATGCAAAAGATGTGCGGCTGGTAGGATTCGAACCTACGACCAAGGTTAGCTAGACCTCTGCTCTAACCAACTGAGCTACGAGCCACTTACGCGACTCTGTCAATTGGCAGGATCAAACCTTCACCACCACACATCAGTTGTCAAAGCAATAATAATCAATGGATAAATAACACGTCACAATTGTGACCGCCGACATTAAGGCAAGTAGCGGGGATCGATTGTCCACCAAAGCATCTTAAGCCATGTCGTGAATGCAATTAGCAACAATGAGATTAAATACACGATAGATCAGATTGCTATGCAAAAGATGTGCGGCTGGTAGGATTCGAACCTACGACCAAGGTGCTCTAACCAACTGAGCTACGAGCCACTTACGCGGCTCTGTCAATTGGCAGGATGAAACCCTCACCACCTTTGTCATGACAGCTTTGCTAATGACATAGAATTTGATAGGGAGAATCCTTTACAACATCTTTTTCCTACTGAATGACTGCTTAGTGCAAAAGTAACCGACAAAAAGAGTGATGTCCCATGCATCTGTTATTTGAATGCCAGATCAGTAAGCAATAAGATGGACGAATTGTCTGTTTTAAATTCAGATCGTGATATTGACTTTTTGTGCGTTACAGAAAGTTGGTTGGATGCTTCTATAGCAAATGGTTTGATATCATTGCCCAATTTCAATGTGTTCCGTGCTGATTGAATAGATCGTAAGGGCGGCGGAATTCTCGTCTGGATTAAATCAACATTGTGAAAGTAAAAGCAAGTAAATCGCGTAATCCTGATGTTGAATTATTGATTTTGCATGCATCATAGTCAATAAGTCAATAAGTCAATAAATGTTTATTTCCAAATACTTTGGGAAACATGGAAAAATATGGGGAACATGTGTGTGAACAAAAACATTCGTGTTTCAAACACAACTATTGAAACTCAGACATCAAAAGTACATTTCAAGCGTGCGGTCAATTTCAACAATAAAAGAATTCGTATTCAGGAAGGAGAGGAGAAAAATTTGCTTCTAAATATCATTCAGTTTGTGTTCTCTGTAGTAGACTGTCGCAACTCTTTAGCTTTTTGAAGAAATTTAGCAATGCATTTAAAATTATTTGGAATATGCGTGTTCATCAATTTGTAGAACTCAGTTGTACTTTTGCAGTGGCATAATATCGGTGCTAGTTCCTGTCGTAATTTCTGATATCTTGAACATTCAATCATAAAATGATGCAAATTTTCTACCCGTGAATCACTGCATTGCTCACATCGACGTTCTTCATACCTCAAACGATTTCCATAAATGCCGGTGATAACTTCTAAGTTGTGGTTTAATGCTCTATACTTCAGTATGATATTGATATAGTTATAATCGATATCAACATTTAGATATGACTTAATAGTATCGTCAAACAAACATAACTCCAAATAATTTAGCCCAGAATGGCTGTTTTTTGCTGAAGACATCCACTGCTCCCTATGATAATCAGCTAATCGACCTTTTGTAATCCTTAAATATAATTGTTTATCAACAATGAACTGTGTATCCCATAATTCAGATAGACTGAGTTTTGTAAGCAATTGCTTTATTCGCCAGCACCATGTGTATCTACTATCGTGTCCGTTTGAAATAATATTTGAATAAATCGCCTTGTATGCTTCCTTTATGATGCTTCTGTCATCGCTTGTAATGATTCTTATCCAATAACATATTGCTGATTTATAAAAATGAAAACTCATTGGATGTATTCCAAATTCACCTATGAGACAATAATTTGGAGTATTCCGCTTCAAATGATGATACCTTTTATAAAATTGAAATTGCAGTTGATCTAAACTTTTTAAATTATTAAAGAAACAAAATTCTGCACAGTATTTTATCTTCGATAAAGTCAGCATTTCAAATGTATTTTTTAGAATATCTCCACTAACTTGGCCAAATTCTCTAAGCTGTTTAGCTGTTAAATATGCAGCTTGTTTACCTTTAGCTGTTAATTGTTCCAAATGGCATTTATTATTTTTTGATATCCACATTCCTAAGTATCTGTATTTGTCAACAACATCAATGGACACCTTTCTGTTATTAAGATTGATATCTAATTTACTCAGTTTAGCGCTGATATTATGAGTCATAATCTTAGTCTTGTCATAATTGATGCTGAGTCCATTTTCTGAACAAAACTTGTAAAGCGCTACAATTTGATTACTCAAGCCACGTTTGCTCTTACTCATTAACAGTATATCATCAGCATATATGAGTGATGATACCTCGAAATCAAATATTTTTATTGGGTCAAATTTGCTTTTGTCAGCATCTAAGATATGAATTAAATCATTTATATAAATACTAAATAAAGTTGGCGATAACGCGTCACCTTGGGGAATTCCATTCTCAAGTTTGAAGGATTGTGTCTCGTTGGCATCAAAAAGTACTTTGTATTCTTTGTTTATGATAGTCTTAACTATCAATGATATAAGCTTGCATTTAGGTATCAGACGCTTCAATTTAACAATCAATCGCTTTTTGGGAATAGAATCAAACGCTTTCGATAAATCTACGAAGCACAAGAACAAAGGGCGCTTCATATTTTTGTAAATTTGCATGACTTCTTTGATAATTAATATATTATCCAATGCAGAACTTCCTTTTTTGAAACCGGTTTGATTCTTCTCTATAACTTCATTTCTAAGCAGCCAATCATTTAGTCGTGCATATCAGAGTTTCGGTGTATTTTAGTCACTTTGTATTTTCCAATTGGATCCACATTGAACAATAGTTCTGTCGTAACTGCATGCAATTGTTACAGATATTACTGTATTAATGATGCAATGTGGCAGATGTTTCTCCTATCCCTATTATCCTTTGCGGTGATTTCAATAAAGTTCCTACTTATGCATTTGAGACAAATTATGTTTTAATGAATTTTGTTACTGAGCCGACGCGTTATCACTCCATTTTAGATGTCATCCTTGTACTTGCCAGCTTTGTTAATTTTTGGTATAACATTGAGTATCTGCCCCCTGTTGGTTGCACTGACCATGTGACATTATATTTAAGGTCCAAGTATTTGAATTGTACTAAATTAAATTCTTTATGTCAAGTGTTCGATTTCCGTGAATCTAATATTCGAATTTGTTAGGATCATTTCAATTCCATTGATTGGGATGATGACATGAAGCATTTGTCCCTTGATGATGCATGTAACTTCTTTTATTCTCATTTGTAGCATGTCCTTTCATTGCTACCGTGTGACTATATCCACAAGACATCAAAAGACAAACCTTGCATGGATTAATGAAAACTTTGATTACATTTGTAATCTAAGCTTGGATTACTAATGTAGTTAAAGTTTTAATTAATAAGCGTTACAATGCCTATCGGGAGAAAAATTGGCCCCTCTATAGACATTATCGTGAAAAGGTACAACAGGAGATATATGTTGTTAAAATTGAATGGGAAAAACGGATGAGTAGCCAAAATGGATCCACTTGCAGCATTTTTAGGAAGGCAACCAACTCAAATAAAGTTGATATGGCTTCTTAATTCATCTGAGTCACACAATATAAATAAACTATTGGAGAAATTGAATTTTCAATATGCATTGAATATGAATTTCCAGGATGATTTTCCTATAAGATCAAGCCTTTGCCTTATACGATACCGTTCAATTTCCAGGGTTGCCGTGGGGATTGATATTTGAATCCCCAACCCACCTCATACCCACAGAAAAACCTGTGGGTATCCCCACAGAATCCCCACGCCCCCACAGGATAGGCTCCTGATTAATATGTTGCTCCTCCTGTTCGTATAGAATGTTTGATTCCAATATCTCCATCTCAGTCGAGCTTCTGCACATCATTCAACGATCCGAAGGCCGTATTTGACTCCAGAGATGTGGAATGAGAGTCCTTGAAGACAGTCACCGACTGCGTGTTATAACGTTTATGACTTTTCTTTGCTATCTTCGGTATAGGCCTATTGCTCTTTAAAATTGTAGTAGTCCATTTTCTATCATTATTGAGCCTTGATTCTGACTTGCCACCTAGAAATTATTGTACCGAAAATTTAACTAGATGCTCGTTCAATGCGCACGTATTCTACTCACAAATTTACATTTCCTTGAATCATTTGGTTCCATTTGCAGATAAGTGTTCTTTATCTGTCTCTACTGATTAGTAAGTTTTTGTCGTCTGCTGCCCAAAGACTATGTAATATTCAAAGACTGAAAACTCTCATATCTCTGTTTGTTAAACTTTTGGAAACAACTTATTTGTCCTCAACGAAGATATCGGGTAATTTTAATACATTAGAAGATAGGAGCTACCATGGATATTTTTGTACTCATCACAGATATCTACCGTTTCCAAATTCTCAACAAGTTTACAGTCTTTACATCTTCCACTGTCTTTGCTGCTGCCAGCTTACACGCACAGTTTACTTAGGTTCTTCTCATTCCGCTCTTAATTCTTTAATGATTCATGAGACATGACAACTCTTTTTCCTTTTTCCATAAAACTGCCATAACGTAGTTTACCGTAATTGCAATTCTATCTCGAAATGTTTCTTTTTAATAGTATGACGACATTGTCTCTATTTCTTTGCTTTTATAACAAATCGGTTATTGATCAACTTGTGTTTTTCAAACTTCATCTTTTAGAGAGAGAGAGATTTTTTATTCTCAAATGAATTCAATCATTTGTAGTTACAGACAGTTACTGATCACATAAAAAATAAAAAGCTACACAACACTGTTTGAATTATAAAGTTGTGTGGCATACACCACAAAGGATTTCCTTCGACGTATCAAACGATGACGTGGAATTCGCAGTCTGTTCGACCCTCTCGTGTCTCGCCGACTAATGTCTTCCTGTCTGACAGGGATAAGATGGTGGAGAGGATGATGAGTCTTCTTCATTTTCATAAATTGAGTGAGGACCATTTTGTTCAAATGCGTGATAATTTGAGGTGCTTTGGTCAGTTCAAGAGCCTCATCGTAGGACAAAGCAGGATGAATGACTTTTAGAGCACATTTTTCGACTCTCTCGATGACCTGCTGTTGCATCTTCGACGTAAATGGGAACCACGCTGGGGATGCGTACTCAAAAATGCTCCGAATGCACATGTGATAGAGGCGAGTTAGTCCTTGACTACTGCCACCATAACGTTTTAGTGTTCGTAGCCAGAATATTCTCTGCATGGCCTTTTTTCTACAGAGTTCGACGTGATTCTTGAAAGTTAAATGTTTATCAACAGTTACGCCGAGAAGCTTCACACAGTCCATCTGTCGTATGTAGGTGTCTCCAACGAAAATGTGATTGACTTGGTATTCCTTTTTTGCACTGACGATGAGTTCAACAGTTTTGGTTGCACTCAGGGACATATTGTTTTCTATGCACCACTGTTGGATAGCTTTGATCGAGTTCTGAGCTTTGTTGTGAAGATCTTGCTTGTTTTTCGAAGAGGAAATGCTCACTGTTACGTCATCCGCATAGATGTCAAAATCGCTGTTGGGATTTAGGTCGGAAATATATGTGAGCCACAGCCAAGGCCCCAAGACTGATCCCTGAGGCACTCCACCTGATACTTCCGCTTCTCGCGAGGTCGCGCCTTGAAAGACGACTACTTGCTTGCGACTTGCGAGATAGCTTTGTGTCAAGGCGATGAGACCAGGGTCAATGTGGTTGTGCAGCTGCTTAGGCAGAAGCAGCGCAGGTCGTCAAATGCACGTGTCATGTCAATCATGATGGCTCTTAAGAAGGGTGAGCCAGCGTCTAGAGCTTCGGTCCACTTGTCAAAAATCGATATTAACGCATTTGTTGTACCACCGTTTTCAACATATGCATGTTGGTTCGGCAAAGAGAGACTATGTTGGTACCTGTCACAGATAGTTTTTTCGACGATTTTTGATAGAATCTCGAGAAGGGATATAGGGCGAAAATCCGCACATGTTGACGGAGACTTTTTCTTTGGAATTGGACGCACTTTGGCACACTTCCATATGTCAGGAAAGTGGCGCTTGGAAAATATGTTGTCAATTATACTCATCAGAGGTTGAATTATGAAGCCACTGCCGTTCTTGAGTAACCATGCTGGGATGTTTGATATTCCTGAACTTTTGTGCTCATTGATATTTGACAGGTTCCTGAGGACCTCGTATGTAGTGGGAGGTTTGACACTGTTACCAAGTGGAATGTCAATGCTGGGTTCGTTAATAGTTGTTTCATTTGTTATTGAAGCAAAGTACGCGCACAGCTTCTCTGCTGCTTCAATATCATTAACCCACTTGCCGTCAAGATGTGTTTGCTTTGATGGCGACACTTTTGGATCACTCTTCGGCTTCCGATTTAGAAGAATATTGACGTGACTCCACCATTGCCTTGGATTCAAATCCATGTTGAGTTTAGAGTTCACAAAATTAGACTTCCTCTCAGCTATCCGTGTTTTAATAGTATTTATTCACTTTGGATTTTTGGTTCACTTAACCTAGTTATTGACTATGTCGATCCTATTTTATTTTGCTACAGGATTAGTTTAAGGGTACAATTTTTGCATTACTGCTCCTTACAGCAGACACATTTGTATAAAAATTCAACAGCTATGCATGTAGACTAAAGGAAACATGGCCTTATTAAAATGTTGGGATGAAATATTAATACGAGTATGTACTTAGTTCTGCACAACACTCGAGCATTGCATATTGCGCTATTTATATACTTCGCTATTTTGATATTTCGATGTTTCTTATATTCGCCTTTTACCGTTCGCTGTTATAACACTAAGCAACCAGTCTACATCAAATACAATCAAACCTAAGCTTACATTACATCATGTATACATGTTATGCGAAGCATTCTCATGAAATATATACACACTCATTTCAAAAGAACTATACTTTAATTCCTCGCTGTAGACAATCGTGCATGATTAAGTACAACATATTTCACAAAAGCAAGCATGAATAGTTATCAATATATCTACATGTATTGACATTGTAACTGTTAGTTTAAGTCCTGAAGGACCTAAATGTCCACACAATATTTTCAGTCATCTGCTTTTCTTTAAGACTCGATTTTTACTGCAAATAATTTTAAGTGCATGTACTTGGCTGTTTTGATAGATTATATACGAGTTTCACATGTTACCTTTGTGAGAATATAATCCTGGGATGTCCTGTAAGTTGGTATTTGGGGTTCCCAATGTGAAATTTTCATTCGTTTGGTTGCTTATAGTGGTGCTATTTTCAAATAACAGGAAATTCATCAACATACAAAGACAGGGTTGAACATAAATTAAAAATATTCATATGTTGCTACACTGCCAGTACTTCAAAATGGTCACTTTATCACAAAAAAGTCAAAAATTCTTATGTAGGCCTTCATTACATGTTTGTGGTCTACCAATGTGTATTATAGCTATCGTTTTTTGCTCAGTGGATCATGCCATGTTCATATGTGTAAATATTCCTGTTTAATATTCGATAATTGATATAATGTAGCAATCATTGATAATCCTATCTCCATTAATGCCGATAAAGAAGTAAAATGTCAAAGCGAGTTTGGCCTTTATGCATCTCAAGTCTAGAATTGTTTCGCAGTAGAAATCAACTAGCCTATATAGGCAGCGGCGGAAATTAAGGGGGGTGTGGGGGGTGGAACACCCCCACGGTTCGGTCGTTAAATTAAAAAGTCGGTCTCTAAATCAGCCGATTGTAAACACAATCATGGTGAATGTACGTGTACATAATGTAAGCTTTAATTGGAGCTATCTGTATCAGAGCATCGCACGTGGCGGACTGCACTTTCATTAAAAATCCTTGGTCGGTAATTCGATATCCAAGTGTATATCTGCTGTCATGTCATCACCCATCTTATCTTACTGTGCCTTGATTGATGAAAGTCATTTCACATCGGTTTTCTCTGTTTCACACGATTCTGGACGATTGCAATAACGTCTTTTAGACAGCGAGCCAAAAGCACAGACGAGGCTGCACGTGATGCGAGAACGTCACTACATGAGGGATTAGTCTATGAGTCATTAGGATTGATAAAGATAGGGCGTTTAGTTAAATGTGATATCAAGTTCTTTCTTGGCGATATTGTTATCTAAGCAGTGACGCTGTCCATATACTGATCAGCAGGAGCCTAGCAGATTACAGCTATGCCTGTTGGAAAGCGGTTTAAAGTTATCTGCCAAATTTGTAATTCGAAATTCGACAATGACTATATTAGTGAACATTGCCGCAAGAAACACCCAAAATATAACAAGGACACATTACCCGTTCGCATACCAGGTCAATCGACTCTTTGTTTTTCTTCGTCGACGGCAACAAATGCGTCTGATGCGTTGCAGTCAATCGAGTTCCCTTCGAAACAGGATCCGACTACGGAGCAAGGTACAACGGCGATTTTATTGAATATTGATTCAACATCAACCTCATCAAATGTTAGTGCGATACATTCAAATGATCCGACTTTTCCACTACCATCAACTTCGACTTTGGATGAAAGTGGTCCGGCGACTGTGACGACAACAAGTGAAACTGCTAGTGAACATTTCAGCAAATTCATGGATTTCGTGTTATGGTAAGCTTGGGTATATTCGATCTTTGTTGGTAGAATGTGAGTCATTAATAGCGACTGGAGAGATTATCGAGTCTCCGAACCCTAAGCCGATGTTAGCTAATGTTTTAGACATTGCTCAGAGAATTCAGGAATTGACTAACTCATTGCTTGACGATGCCAAAATCGCAATTGATTCTATTGATAGGTCGCAATTTGAACGTGACGATGCAATAGCTGTCGAGACATTTTCGCCTGTTGCACGTGATCCGGCCGATAGATTGATAAAGACTGACCAAGACAGATACAATTTGATCAATCAAGGTCCATTTCAGCCAAAATTGTTGCATTACCCGAAGAACTTATCCATTAGTGATCAAACTAAACAAATTACTTTCTCATCTGAGTGGTATAAGCAATTTCCTCATCTTGAGTACTCCATTAAAAACGATGCAGCATTTTGCTTTGTATGCCAATTATTTCCACAAACAGATTCCAAACCATCGTGGATAACCAGTGGAATCAAAACTTGGGATAAGATGAAAAGCCGTGGAACTGATAAGAAAGGAAAATTAGCCAGCCATTTTTCTATTAAATCTCACAAAATTGCCCTAGAAAACATGGCACTATTTTCAAATCCAAAGTCACACGTTGATGTCATGATCGATAAAAAATGCAGAAAGCAGCTGATCGCAGCCGCTACTGAAAATGAGGGAAACAAAGAAGCAATAAGGATATTGTTAGATGTTTCTGGAACAATGGCCCGCCAAGGCTTAGCTTTCCGGGGATCTAGCGATGAATCTGATGAGGAGAATAGTAACTTTCGTCAGATTGTGTATCTGATTACTAGACATTGTCCTTCATTGGAAAAATGGCTTCATGATGCAAAGAAAAGACCTCATGGCGCAAGCTATCTTAGTCCACGGTCCCAAAATGAATTCATTCAACTCCTTGGCGATGACGTTTCTCTTCGTATTTCTGAAGAGTTGAAGGACAAAGTATTTTCCATTATTGCAGATACCACTCCAGATATTTCTCACGTTGATCAACTTGCGGTAGTAGCCCGCTTCTCTGATTCGGAATCATTGGAAGTGAGGGAGCGATTAGTTGACATTACTGCTATCGACGATAAGACCGGTGAAGGACACACAAAAGCCATTATTGAATCAATTTATAGATGTAACCTGGACCCTGATTCACTTTGCTTTCAAACGTATGATTATGCATCATCAATGTCTGGTGCTTTTCGAGGATGCAGAGCGATGATGGAACATTATCTGGCGCATGGAACATTAACATGTCTAGCGCATAGAATTAACACAACTGTTGAGCATAGCTGTGAAGCAAGCTCGCTTATAAGTGCAATGTTCGATGTTCTTCAGGAGTTGTATAATTTCCTAACATCTAGTACAAAGCGCTACGCCATCTACAAAGAAGAGATGAGACAATGTGATGAAGCAGTTATTTCGTTGAAAAGTTTGTCTGGGACTCGATGGGCTGCAAGGTTAGAATCAATTCGTGCAGTCTGATCGTCGTATTCAATCATTCTTCACACATTAGAGAAATTGATCGATCAAGATGATGCAAATACCCGTTCAAAGGCAAAATCTCTCTATGGCAAAATGAAAACATTTGACTTCATAGCAGTGCTTATGTTCATGAAGAATGTTATGGCAAAAACGAAAATCATCACAGAGGAAAAGTTTAATGTCACTATAGCTGCACTTGAAAACATGAGAAGGGATGATGACAACATGAAGAATCAGATAGCAGCATCTGAAATTGCCGCTCAGAGAAATGGCGTCGACGTTGAGTCTGAATTTCAACGCCATCATCGCCTCCGAAAGAAACCGAGACGTATTGATGATCATGCAGAAAACTCAGCGAAGTTAACCGCGGCAGTGTTTTATCGAAAAGAATTTTATTCAGTTCTTGATCATTTGATAACTTCAACGCAATCGAATTTTGACGCTTTGAAACCCATACTGCAGCCGATGATAAATCTAATATATCCTCCTTACAAAGGCTGTATATCCGAAGAAGATATTAAAATCTTTTTGCTATATTTTCCTCTGAAATTCAGACCTAATTCAGATTCTCTCCAGGCTGAACTCAGTATCTTCCGCTCATTCATGCAGAGAAATCATTCTGATATTGCCACTCTGAAGGAGGTGATAGAAGTATTGGCTGCGAAGAATAAGAATATTTTTCCAATTACCAAATTATGTCTTCAGTTGTTACTCACTGTCCCGCTAACATCAGCTTCGAGTGAACGTACATTTTCTAATCTAAAATTGACAAAATCTTACCTTCGTTCAGTTATGACTCAAAAAAGATTGAAAAACCTCTTGCTTCTTTCGATCGAAAAGGATCTTACAGATTCTATTGATATCAATAGAATTGTGAAGAAATGGTCGTGCTTGCCTGAATCTGGACGATTATTACATGTGTAATGTAGCCTAGATGAGATGCCTGAATACAATGATATCATGTTAACTATTCGTTTTCTTTTCTTCATGTACTTTTTCTGAATGAATTTGTGCATATTCTGGTAAATCTATCTGTAAATATTAAGATAGATGTACATGAACATGTGAAGGAATATGTAATGTGCATTTTGTGGTTTATGATTACGCGATGGAATAAATTTTCAATATACATATACCATAGGAACTTATAACTACCTCTTGAATAATAATTTCAACATGTTGTCTAAATAGAATTAATTGTTGCTTGCGGATGAGGTTAATGCATATTCAGAAGAAGCTTAGGAGATTTATATATAGAACACCGCTTAATTTCAGAATGCAAACGTCAGATTGTTATCAAATGTTAACCATATTTTTTCAGTTATGGTGCCAGTACTAATTATTTCGAGTCGGTCTATTTTATAGATCACAACCCCCTGAATGATAGAGTATGTACGCCCCTGTATATAGGCCTACACGCAGTGAAGGAAAAAGCTTTGTATCAATATAATCTACTATTAGGAATAAAGACTTCGACGAAAATCATCCTGATATTCTCGACCATTCATGTCATCGAATTATTGCACAAGAATTGGGAGGATGTTGACCCATTTGTGTATGATGATGAAATGCAGCACAATGAACCATTTATTGAGGTACACTGAAGTGTGCAGTTAAGGATGCCTATCAGATGAAAGTGAAAGTTCTGACAAGTCGTGGACAAGTGAAAATCTGAGCTTTCACTACAACTGTGACTGCAATGCGAGTAGATGGCTTGCAGTTGAATGATTTGGTGTGAGAAATCTTTATCACACTGTTCATATACCCGACGAAAGTCATTCAACATTTTCATGTGCTTGCTTTGTGGGCTGGACTCAACAGGTCTTCTATATCGTAATTCGTTTAAAATCTAGGCTGATAATGATTAATCGCATTGATCACGCAAACTTAATTGCATCACAAATAATTTTATCAGCTATTTATACTATTAGAGCAAATATTTGTAAGTCTCCATTCGGCTCTGCAGCAAAGGAGACTTGCAGAATTCTTCCACTTCAGACGTCCTTGACACCCCTGGAACTATCATTACAAGTCATTCAAAATTATTGAACGTGTGTTACTAATGTGAAAATCATCAGCATTGATATTTTATGCATTTTAAGTGGTGAGATGAGTAGGCTACGTGATACTTTGTAATTCAACATCGAAGTTGATTGTGTGATATGATGTCAGTTCCGATTGTTTCTAGTGAATGTCAATAATCTTCAGAATCCCCACAGAATCCCCATAGAAGCCCTATGGGAGCTGTGGGGATGGCCTCAATCCCCATACCCACCCCATACCCATGGGTACCCCCACAGAATCCTCATACCCACGGCAACCCTATCAATTTCTCCCAAGAAGAAACCACCCGACTACTTGCTGGTGTGAATCCAAGAAGAAGTATCACTGCTGATATGATGCCACATATTGCTTGGATTAAATTCGCCTCATTTGTCTCCTCGCCTTTGTCCATTCTCTACAATAGATGTCTTGAGTTTGCTGACATGCCTTCTTTGTGGAAGAAAGCTGATATCACGCCTACACCGAAAACAGTCCCGCCCAATGTTCATGAAACTTGACCAATTTCAAAATTACCCATTCCTGAAGCTATCTTTGAGAAGAGGGTGAGTAAAGCTTACAAGACGGAAATACTAGACAATATTGATAAATATCAGTTTGGGTTCAAGCCTAAGAGTTCCACTACCTGTGCTCTGCTCGAAATTGAAATTTTCATTACGTCAAATCTTCAATGCAATGATGTAATAGCATGTCATCTATGCGCCATAGATCTAGCAAAGGGGTTCGACAAGGTGTCTTATGCTTTACTTCGTTAAAAAATGGTCAGACAAAATTCATCAAATTTTCTGATAATTTTTGTTGACAACTATCTGTCTCATCGTTCCGAGAGAGTGAAATGGAATAACAACTATAGTGGCTATGTGTCGGTTACTTCCATTGGGGTCTTCCATTGATCCATATTTATTTAACTGCTTTGCCTCAGACTTATGTTTGACAAATGGCAACGGTAATATAGTTGTCAAATATGCGGATGACATAACTAATTGTGGCATTATCAAAAAAGGCTCAATCGGCAGTTCTTCATCGCAACTATTTGATTTTATTGTTAGTAAATGGATTGTCGCTAACAAAATGAAGCTCAATGTTGATTTAGTAGCCAGATATTTTTTACGACGAGGCACCAGGCTGAAATTGAACGATTTACTATCCACGACATCCCTGTGAAATCCGAACTCAAGTTGTTACGTTCGATGACTGTTTGAAGTGGTCACATTGTTGAAGTGGTCTAACCATTGTGGCAACATTGCGAAAAAGGCTTCATCCGGACTTGGTGAGCTGAGACAATTTAAACCTTTTATGAGCACTGAGTCCCTGGTGACCATTTACAACTCACCCATCCGACTTATCCTGGAGTATTGTGCTCCATTATTGATTTACAATGCATCAAAAAGATAGTGATCTATTTGATTTGGTACAAAGACGCACATTTGGCGCATAGATCTATATGTGGTACTTCAAGTTGTTTATGTGATTATTTTTTGCCTCTAAACTGCCGACGAACTATCCTGGCATTTAAACTATTCTCGCAGCTACTTAGTGATCCTGAACATCCGCTCCATCATTTCAAACCAGATGTGCTTCCTTTTTCTGGCAAATTTCGTGTCCCAAAGTGTGATCTCGTCTTAAGACATAGATCTTTCCTTCCACGTATGTGTAGGCTTGCAAATAGTGGCTTTCTGTGACCTTCTTTTAAAGTATATTTTTCACTTGATTACTTTGATAAATTTACTTTTTGATTATCTCACGATTTTATTATGAGACTGTATTTTCTTCAAATATACAACATTTATTATTATCATTGATGCTCAACTGCTTCGTCATCTGGTTTTACAATTTCGACATTCCGAACAGCACAACACAAAAAATCAAAAGAAATCTTCGTTTGACATTGATGAATTGATGTGATCAGACATTTTCATTCCAGGGGTGATGCTTTGTACATGATAATGAAGTCACTGTTTGCAGCCATCTAAAATGGTTGAAAAGAAGAGAGTCGCATAACAACGCTCTTCAGACAATGCGAAACTAATCCAATCAACCTATACTTTTGGGACGCTTTGTTTTAGCACATTTTAAAGCACTTCATCAAACCATTGTCGCGTTTGGCTCACATTGGTCAAATTCATGCCTTATCCTGAAAGTACATTTCGATGATCGGAATTGTGACACGTTGTGACAAACATTAAGTGCAGCATTTTCTGAATATGAGTCGATCATCTGTTGCTCCACAGATACCGAATTGACCATTGGAAATACAAATGTACACTGTAGAGTAAATTCTACTTATAGTGCTACCTGTAAGCAGTTAGCTTTGAGTCTTTTCCTGATAATTTGAATTCTTTGACTATCTGCAAGTCGTGCTTCTTTTTCATAATTACACTGCAAACTGTACGCTACAAAACCGACGAAATGTTTACGCAAATGCTTCATTGTTTTTCAATTGGTAGCGTTTTTTGCTGTTTGGTAGCAGCTACCAAACCTGCATGGCTCCTACCAGTATAGATGCTTCCCTTTCTTCTGGTCACACAAGTACGTTAATGAAGCATGCATACCTAACTGTACATCATATAATTTTGATAATATTGTATCATGAATGTCTTAAAATGCATTAACTTTGGCGACTTTCAATGCTTTGTCATAATTTAGATGGTGATTTTCAAAGTTTGCATTGGAATGATTTATGGTATAGGCCGATTTCAAATTTGAATTTTATTTTCTAGCAACGTTTTTAAGTTATTTTTATGACAATTCAACAGTCGTGCAGCCAAGGACTTTTAAAGTTTTAAGTTTTTCATGCTATTAATTCGTGCATATTTTTGAAGTCATGTCTCTGTTACTTCTTAAATGATGCACATGACAATACGAAGCATGCACTGCGAATTATTTGAGGTACTGCTTCCAGGTTATAGACACCGTCATTCCATGAACTATATGTCATTCCGTGAAAGTGACAGTTCAAAAATGATGTTTCCTAATCGATTAGGCCCCATATGTTTCTGATGAAGAATTGCGTGACCTTGCTAATGGAACGTCGATATTGATCCCTTGGAAGTCTATCGTCTACGGAAGCGATTAAAACTCACGCAATCATCAGGATTCGACGGTATATGTGATTGTCTTTTGTATGAGAGTGTTTATACAGGGTGGGCCGTAAAGGACCGATGAATTCTCTGTAGTAAAAGAAAATATGCTTAGAAGAGTTAGACGGTGCTTATGTGTACCGTACTTTAGCTTCCTTCCATTGACTAATTGAATGAGCAGTATCTGATGTGTTTCATGACACATCACTAGGTGACATGCCACGCTCAATCACGCGTAATTCACGCGTGAACCACGCGTAATTACACATGACCCCAAACATCCGTGGCTATGCGGGATATTGCTGCAATATAAGTTATAGAAGTTAGTATAGTTGGCAGTCCTGTTATATAGACCTTGCGTCTCATGTGTCTGCATGTATCAGAGGCTACACAATGTGATAGGACCTCAATTTCATGCTCAGGGAAGACAGAACATGCTTAGCGGTTCATCTTAGTGGTTCAAGCGGCGGCGCAGACAACCGTGGACGACGCGCAAACTATAAACGCTCGCCCCCGCGTATTCATAAACATTTCCCATGTTTCAACAGCATCAGATCAAATGATTTCTGACTCTTAGAGCAGCGCGTATGTACGCGGGTAGAAGAATAGAATGTCCTCTACCACGGATGTTTGCGGTGTTCCGTAAATACGCGTGATTCACGCGTGGCATGTCAACTAGTGATGCGTGCAGATTAATTAGGTGATTTTCGCTCAAGTGTTTGCTTATACGTTCGTCTTTGTTTCGTTCATTATCACGAATGATGGCACATAAGTTGGATGTACAACAGCGAATATTCTGTATTAAGCGATATTATTCTACAAACAACATCTCTTCCGTTTGTTGAACTCTTCAGGAAGATCATGGAAACACTATTAGATGGAATACGGTTAAGGACCTTAACGAAAAATTTGAGGAAACGGGTAGTGTTCTTGATAAGAAAAGTTCCGGTCGTCCGAAATCAGTGAATGTTGCTTCGAGTCAACAAAGTGTTCGAGATAGGTTGCATGAACAGCCTTGTAATTCAAGCCGGCGTCTATCTGCTGAGATTCAGATTTCGCGAACGTCCCTAAGACGTATCATTAAAGATCTAGGGTTCAAGATCTGGAGACCAAGATTGCTCCATCAACTTCTCGAGGATGATTATGATCGCCAATTAGAATTCTGTGAACATTTTGAACAGACTTTCGCTAATGACGTGAATATCTTGTGGACCGATGAGGTCACTATCAAACTCAATGGGCATGTGAACAGACATAATTGTGTCTTTTATCATGAAGAAAATCCTCATGAAGTGTTTCAGAAAAGTGTGAATAGTCACTGTGAAAAGTGTGACTGTTTGGTCTGGAATTTGCCCTAATGCTGTAATTGGACCTTATTTTTTCCCAGGTACTGTTACTGGTGAAACATATCTTCACATGCTTGAGACTTTTGCATTACCGACACTTAATGAAATCGGATTGCTCGACGGCGATATGTGGTGGCAGCAACATGGAGCTCCACCGCATTATGCTCGAAATGTAAGAGATCGTCTGAATGCCGTTTTTCCAGACAGATGGATGGGTCGGAGAGGCCCACTTGAATGGCCTCCTCGTAGCCCAGACCTTTCCCCCCATGGATTTCTCGATTTGGGGAATTGTTAGAGATTACGTGTTTAGCGATAGAGTTGAGGGACTAGAACATCTCAGGGAGAGAGTCATCAATTCTTTCTCGAGGTTTGATCAAACTCTTTGTTCTGCTATTTGTTCATCTGTTCGTGAGAGGATCCGACAATGTATCGGTGAAGGAGGTGGTCATTTCGAAAATAAGAGAACATAAAGTTCGTAAAGATTACGTGGTTACTTCCTATGTTTAACTTCTTTGCGATATTTCTTATATTCCAATGTTATGTTGTGTTCTTTTTATCGAAATAAACTATACTTAATTCTGTCACACAATCGTGCTTCGCTTTCTTTTGAATTAAACAGTTAGATTAACGATTTTAAAGATTTGAAGAAATTCATCGGTCCTTTACAGCCCACCCTGTATAATATGTGAACCTCTCTGCGACATTTACCGCCCGTCGATAGCAACACTGCAAATTGAAAAGGTCTAACAGGGTTTAAATGTCGGTCTAAATCAAAAATTTACTTCATTAGTGTAGATATCTATGTACCAGACATAGCGATCATAGTTGCTATCTGCTGTATGGTGATTTTAAAAATATCATGGGAGGCCTATGCTCCTTTAAAAATACGATTAACTCCATCATTAGACCCACACTTAGACTGTGTTGTACCTTTTCAATTTACCGTGAACCAGGAAATTCCCCGATTTGTGGAAACATGCCTTCGTTCGTCGATTTCCAAGTAGGCAAATCCTACTGCCAGTGACTCAAGCAGATTTCATTGCTGCCAATGGTATCGAGGGTGTTTGAGCGCTTAATTCCCTCCGCAATGAAGTATGATTTCTACAGTCGTTTGGTCAAAATCAGCACGCCATCAGAACCCTTGGCTCGACCACTGGAGCGCTGATTGATATCCATGATTGTGGAACATCATAGAGTAGGGATATATAGGTAGAGTGTCGACTCAAAAAAGTATCTGTATACAGTGAAAATTTTCATATGAAAAGATTCAATTTTTTGCGGAGATTACGTTCCCGTGGTCCAAAAATTATTTGAACAGTTTTAAAAGAGTCAAAATTTTGCCAAAATTTATATACTACCGAGATGACGCCCCCATGTAAGTAGTATGAAATAAGTTGGATATCAAAGGGAATGAATATTTGTTAATAGGCATCCTAACTAGGCGGAAATTATGCTGATTGTCAGGGGAATTTTATGAATTGTATTTTAGTGAAAGTCTTCATGAAAAAGTCGCGATATTATTCGTGCTTTCTTGGCTGACATTTCAAGTTTTCAATTCAATTTTCATAGGCATGATTTCATGATTCACTAAATTCATGTTTCACTTCTTGAATCTGAATAGTAATGTGGACTCATTTACATCTTTCAAAGTTAATTTAAATCATTGTCTTTGATTAAGTTATTTTGCTCTACCAGTGGCAGGTTGCCTGTGATATGATCACGCTTAAGAAAATACTCTTGAGGTTGAACATGAAAGTAATAGTAACCTATCGAATTGCTAATTTAACAAACATTGCCTCTCCAAGACTGTCATGACACGGAGAATCTGTAAAATATCATCATTCCTTCTGCATTACAATCATGATCACATTCCGTTGTAGTTTCCTCAAAACTGCATAAATGTGCATATCTCACATTTGGTGACAATACCACCTGTATCTCCCTTGAGTTCATTTAATAAAATCGAAAGTGTATACACATTGGGGATTTAATAAATACGGAATTACCACTCTACCTACCTAATATACCTACTCTATGGCCGTTAGGTGTGATTTCTGAAGTTATTGCTCGATCAGATGGAAAGGTAAGAGTGGCTCGCGTTTGTAAAGGGAATCGTACTTTTCTTCGACTGATCAACAGATTATACCTTTTAGAGAGTGCTTATACTGATAAAATCGAGCGAACTCAGTCTCCACCGATCGTATGTAATGACACTAGTCATTTTATGCCGTCGAGTGATTTAGTGACTGGAATTCCAATAAATTCAGAGGTGGACGAAGACAGGAACGAAGTCAAGAAATGTCTGAAGACTCGAAGTGGAAGACTGATCGAAGAACCTGAACGCTTCTTCTCAGGTTCATTCACGAACGGTATCTAATTTTACTAATTATTCTGTAAATATGCTACGTGTTAGCGAGTGTGATTTTTTAACTTTGTATTGCCATCAACGATTTCAGCATTTAAAAAGTTGGTGACCTTTTGTTTGTGACGTCGTCATGTGATGGTCTAGACCATCAATCGATTCGTCATCACTTTTATGATCGCGTTACTTGGACGATTTCGTGCGAGGACAATATCGGACATTGTGAAAAGATGGACTACTTGCTCAAGTAATGGAAGTTTGTGATTTTAAGCGTTTTTTTACATTGTTGCATTCCAAGTCAACGCATGTATCACGCCTTGGGCGGGGAGTGTGTGAAATTGAGCTGTATAAATTTGACTTGATGTGTTTGTTTGTCTGCGTTAGTTGGCTAGCGATGTGTATAGATTTGAATATAAATATAATTCTTGGTTTACTAGACACGTCTGGTTTTTTTTGCACAACACAGCGTAAACGTACGTCCTAACCGCGCACAACACACAGTATATATAGATAGCATGCATTCAATAAGATAGAAATGAAGTTATCAAGTAATTCACCTGCAGTCGAATTGATTATGAAATGCAAGTTTCTTACATCAATGACCGGCTCTCCAATGTTTTCGCTGATTAGTTTCGTAAATAACTGGGTAGAGAGTTTGCTTGCAGTCTATTTTATCACTCGGCATGAATACTATTAACATCGAATCGATTTTGTTTGTATTCGTTTGCATTTGCATTGTTAGAGGATAGGAACCACAGAATTAGACAGGTCGTCTCTTCTTCCGTTTGACTAGAAGGGAAGCATTGGAACATGTAACGCAAATGAAATGGCTCAATCTCCTGACTAAATACCATAGCAATCGAACAATAAGCAGCCAGTTCAACATTAAACACGCCAAATTGCATGTACAAAGTTTCAGTGACGGTTATTAACCAGATCAAACAGCAAAGAGACACAGACGATGTCAAGTTCTTCAGAGACGTTTGTGAATGTTTTTTCATGCGCCTGCTAACTTTTTTTAAAATGATCGGAGGGCCCAACATTATCGAGAAAACTTTTGCGCGATCATCTGAATTCTTCGAATCTGAAGGAATCGAGGCGGTCGGAGCATTTTGAAGGAATTCAGAGCAATCCGCAAGCGACGCACGACTATTTTTCCTATACGATTAAACAATCTAATTCTGTGATAGGAACAGGCTTATAAGCTTCGTAGATACTCCTTCGGTTCGACATAGAAATTAGACAAAAGAAGCATGAAACATCAATATGGACCTTGATATTTCATAGAAATAGTGCGACCGATCTTTCATAGAAATCAAACAAACAATTTAAATGAGATTAGTGACCTGTACATTTTAAAATTATTGTGTCTTTAATTTTTCGTTTTGATCTAATTAACTTTGCGAAGAATGCTGGAATGTCATGTTATTACTTAGAATCTCTTACAATGGGATTTCAGGATCAGACATGTAAAATGGGTGCGAAATTCATAAATCTGCAGTCACAAGATCAGCGTTCATACTTCTCTTTCATGCCGTCCACAGGCTCTCAAGGGGATCTTAATGAAAATTTAGGCCATGTGGCATTGTATACCATGTATATAAGACTGATATCTTTGATAATGCCCAGAAATTCATTAACGGCCCGGAAAATTCATGGCCTGGAAATGAAATCATAGAAATATTTCGCAACATGGCATACAATGATATGATGACAGCTATGTTTTGAGGGCGTCAATGGCAAATTAGAGGGCCGCGTTAGCGGCCCGACAATTTGCCATTGACAACCCGAAAAATGTAGATGTCATAATCATTGTATGCCATGTTGCGAAATATTTCTATGGTTTCATTTCCAGGCCATGAATTTTCCGGGCCGTTAATGAATTTCTGGGCATTATCAAAGATATCAGTCTTATATACATGGTATACAATGATTATGACATCTACATTTTACGGGCTGTCATCATATCATTCACATCAGAAGTTATTTCAAGACAAAGAAAACGAAGTTCTTAATTAGATCCGCTTTCAGAGTCCACACAGGTGCCCGTTATCTAATGACATCAACTCTAGACTTCGATGGCTTTGAGATCCGACTTCTATGAACATCGCCACTAGAAAGTTCGGGCACAATAACCTACATCGTCAACTCCATGCAATCCAGAGCAATACTTTAGAAAGCTAGGGACCCGGAGCATCCGCTGCAGAACCCGGAATGGAGAAGTTTAATGTCAGCCGTCTAGAAACTAGAACTAGAACTAGAACTAGAACTCTAGAACTAGAGACATGAAAATTAAAGAAAATAATATTCGTGAAGCATAGAATGGTTCCGGTTTCATTCTACAATAGCATTTTCACCGTTACTGACGCTCGGTCTGTCCACTTCCTAATTCATGCTTGTAAACAATCTTATGCTCATTTCTTCCGAAGATTGCTAATGCGTTAATAGTGCATCTATGTTTTAATCAATTTCACTTTGTAGTTTTGCGCCATAAAGCAGTGTAAAGGACACCATTAATTATTTTCCTTATTTTTCAGTAATTTCTCCTCTATTTCTAACACTGTCTATTATGGATTGACACTTTTATTATCCAATTAAGAATTCAAACATCTTTGTACATGCTGTATATCATACGAGGGGCGATTGAAAAGTTCGCGGCACGATATAGAAAAAAACCATATTTCGCATACGATACACATTTATTTTTCGACAATCGCCCCTACAATCAACGCACTTAGCCAAACGGTGCTGCAATGCGTAGATCCTTTGCTCATAGAAGTGTGAGTCTTTGGAGTATCTTGGAGCAGACATGGCGGTAACGGAGGTGTGAGCAGGCGTATTGTCTTGAGGGAAGAGCACGCCTTTTCGTCGCCTTTCGTGAGCTTCCCTCTTCGCTTGATCTTGATCTGCACTCGCAACTGCTGCAACAAATGAGCGTAGTACTCGCCAGTAATTGTCCGACCAGTCTCTAGGAAGTCCAACAACAAAACTCCCTTCGAATCCCAAAAAAATGGAGGCCATGACCTTTCCTGCGGACCCGGTGACCTTGGCTTTCTGCGGAGTTGGTGATCCTGGGTGCTTCCATTGTTTCGATTGTTCTTTCGACTCTGGCTGATAGTGGTGAACCCAAGTCTCATCCATCGCAATGAACCGGTCCATGAAATTTTCAGGATCTCTTACGAACAGCGCCAGGTTGTCCCTTGAGATGAGAAAGCGGGCTCGTTTGTTCTCTGGTGTGAGCAGTCGTGGCACCCATCGAGCGGAAACTTTGTTCATGCCAAGTTCATGATGGATGATGTTATGGACACGCTCTTGTGAAATCTTCAGTTCGAAGGCAATCTTTCGTTCGGTTGTACGGCGATCATCAAGAATAATCTTTTGAACATGATCGATCACATCTTCTGTGCTCACTGTCACTGGTCTTCCACAACGGTGATCATCTTTCAAGCTCTCTCTTCCTTGCTTGAATTTTGAAGCCCACTTCTTGACTGTGGTGTAGGACGGAGCTTTCTCACCAAATGTTCTAACCATATCATCATGAATCTCCTTTGGTGTGAGTCCTTTCAAGCCGAGATAACGAATGACAGCTCGATTTGAAACGTGATCCATCTTACGCAACACTTATCTAACTAACTGACTGATAAGTTAGTAACTGAAGTTAAGTAGCTGTGGTTTACCAACAGTTCACCGGATCGACTGATCACTTGTCATACGCCGTCAGCACTTTCCATTGTATCAATCCACATGTGCATAATGGCCTGGCTTTAAGCTTTCTATGTCAGGCCACGAACTTATCAATCACCCCTCGTACATATTGAGAAGCATTCAGAAGAATACAAAACAATAGTGTATGTCAATATATAGGCCGTATGCACACAGTTCATAGTGCTCTAATTTCTCATGTTGCATAGTCTAAGGCGCATGTTCTTTGGCTGATATATATTGAAGATGAGATGAAGAAAAGCCTTGTCGAGGGCTGAGAGAGATAGCTTTGAAAGGACGATCTCAATATCGGCTTGTTGCAATTTTGAACGCTGTATGGGCTCACTTTCACCAACGCTACGCTTTAGAATTTGGTCTTATATAGAATAGATCGCTCGACGAACACATCTTTCTGACCGGGAACTTGTCATGAAATGTTGTCTGAAAGATGAAAATTTTCTACTTTTTTGTGCAATTTCTTTTGCTTCACTAGTTGACATGCCACGCGTGATTCACGCGTAGTCTATTTACGGAACACCCCAAACATCCGTGGTTGAGGACATTCTATTCTTCTACCCGCGTACATGCGCGCTGCACTAAGAGTCAGAAATCACTTGATCTGATGCTGTTGAAACATGGGAAATGTTTCTGAATACGCGGGGGCGAGCGTTTATAGTTTGCGCGTCGTCCACGGTTGTCTGCGCCGCCGCTTGAAACACTAAGATGAACCGCTGAGCATGTTCTGTCTTCCCTGGGCATGAAATTGAGGTCCTATCACATTGTTTAGCCTCTGATACATGCAGATGCATGAGACCCAAAGTCTATATAACAGGACTGCCAACTATACTAACTTATATAACTTATATTGCAGCAATATCCCGCATAGTCACGGATGTTTGGGGTCATGTGTAATTACGCGTGATTGAGCGTGGCATGTCACCTAGTGTTTTCTACTTCATTGTTCGTCGTTATATATTACTTGAGCATTTATCGACTTGGTTGTCCCAGAATTTTGACAAAATATTGTTCTTGAAGATTTTTGAGGTTCTTCTCACTCCCTTGATGGCTTTATTGACCGATTGTGGTACTTGACAGACGTCTCATACTTGGTCATTAGCCATCTATACGCTCTCATTATTTTTCCTTTTTAATTGGCATATTCGTTGACACTTCTTATTTTCCTAGAGATGTCGTGGAAATTCACTTCCTTCCGATTTCACCATTTCTCTCGCTAGCCTATACTCTGTCCTATTTTCACTAATAGGTCTACTCCATATTACCTCGAACCTCGTTATCACAAATTTTGCCTTGAATAATGCTACAGATAAGAATAACATCACTAAATTTAGTCAGTCAGCTCCTGTGGGACCAATGCCTGTGGATGAAGGCAAGTTTCTAAGATTTTTCATTAAAGCGAGCGTCCGTTACGTAAGCCAAATTTTACTATAATGTCAACATTTCCTCTCATTTCAAATAGAGTGTTTGTAGATTCAAGTCGTTATCAATTTCTAGTGATTTTGGGTATTGTTCGACATAATTGATGAAGAAAATCATCAAAATCTCAATTGAAATCTTCAACGTCGAGGTTGATGCTTTCGTGGAATTGCCCAGAATGAGGGTGCCTACTATAAATACCACAATTACCATAAACATGCATGTAATTGGGCTAATATCTGGAATAATTGATAATGCTTTACTTTGCCACATTTATCCATGAAAAGTACAAGAGTTTTACAAATATGCATTCCTGTATTCTTTCAATCAGATTATGAGGAAACATTGCAAATGTGGTTCAGACAGATATACAAAATTCAAATTGAATTGGACATCTGTTCAATCACTCCTAGCTACCTTCCAAATTGCTTGAAGAACTGTTTTTCTGCTTCCACCCACGATGGGAATTTTATCAGGTTTCTCGAGTTTGAATATTTTGACTGTAGACTTATAAACTGGAAGCCGATATTCTTTGCCATCGATATCGCAAAAAGGACAAGATGGGTTGCATTGATACGGCACTGTGCGGGTTCCATTTTCAGCTACTGCGACGACCTCTGTGCCATTGATCGTTGCTACTCGTGCTACAATCTCATGCACATTTCGTGTATATACAGGTTGTATCGCCTTCTTCACTTCGCTGAAACTACGCATACCAGGACGTAGTGGGACATTGTTAAGCCTCATCCACCGGCTGCCTTTTATGAAGCCTCCAAACATCGAGTTATTTTGAACGATAGGTCCTTTATGTGCTCCATTAACATACATGATCAAGTTCACTTTCTCTGAAGACAAAAGAACGATGATAGTCAAACAAAATGATAATTCATGGGAACTCTGATGTAAAAATCAGTAAGAAATGCTATTTAACTCAAGCTGTTTCAAATCGGTGAAGTATTAGGAGGTGGAGAGGAACCATAACCCAACCAAACATAAGTAAGTAAGTAAGTAAGCGTTTTATTTCGAAATATTGGAAATCATTCAGTACAGCAAAGTTACATACATTTTGCAAAGACAGCATGTAGGCAAACAAACAAGGCGTACTGGACACACACAAAAATAACACCGGTAAAGAAAAGACATTACATGTACTCATTCATGATAATAGACATCCAAGGGACGAAAGAATGCAGTCTTCTGGTAGTGTTCACATGGGTAAGTCGCAAGTGATTACTTCGTTCGAGTCGGGGCGGTATCAGGTCATGCAAAGGGTGGCTTTTATGTCGTTCGCATTTAACAAAGAAGGATCGAGATCACAGTCAGTTACCATTGTAGATATCATAGGGAATCGACCACAACCGCAACCTTTTCCACAAATTAAGTTATGGGCGCGTTGATGAAACCTTTGTAGTTTCACTTCTATTGATTTTGGAAGCCAGGAAAATAGTGGGGCGCCGTAAAGTAGCAAATTACACATAAAAGCTTGATACACCGCACAAAATTAGACGACATAAGAGGCTTCAGAATTCTAAGGACATACAATCTCTGGGAAGCCGTCTTTAAAACATGGTCAAAATGAAGCGACCAAGAAAGGCGATTATCCCAATGCACACCCAAAATCTTTACAGAATTTGCCACACTGATATTACTGTAGGCTACGTCATCAGGCTCCCCTCGGTAGTACACAATTTGGTAAGACTTGCTTAGATTCAGCTTCATTTTGTGGTTCGTTAGCCATTCTTCAATTTTCTTAAGATTCCTTGGAGTTAGTTCACGAGATACCGGCTCAATCAATGTTATATCGTCGGCATAAAGGACAATTGAAGATTCGGCTGAAATGCACAAACTACCTATAAAGGCAGCAAAAAAGGGCAGGTCTTAGAATCGAGCCCTGAGGAATTCCGGAAGGGATGGTGATTGTCGGGCCAAAAATTCCATTAACCTTCAGGCGTTGTTTACGCTCTTCCAAGTAACTTTTGAGCCAGATGATGAAACCGTGATTCACACTGCTATTGGCAAGACGATAAAGCAAAATATCATGGCTCATCCTATCAAAGGCCTTCGTTAGATCAAGACAAGTTAGCCGCACTGCCCTTGTGGTCGTACTGTTGAGATATGATGTCACAGAGTCATGGATCTTTATCAGGGCACTTTGAGTAGACTCGTACTGTCGAAAAGCGTGCTGATGAGGACCATATAAAAGGCTGATGTCTTTTATAATATTGTCTTACATAACACACGATCCCTCCGATCTTAAAAAATCCTTCCGATGGTGATATCGATTTTGCATTCCAAGTTAATCCTGTTACTTGAAATAGCATTTTGAAATTCAAACCATCATTTCTTCGAATTGTCGCAAATGGATGTATTCTTCTAATTCTTGAAATGAATTCGTTAAGTTTTAAAGTAGATTTGTATTAATTATTTCAAAAAGTTTTGTAGCTGAATGCATCAATGTTATCTTAAAAGCTTTCACAACAACATTCGTGTGTACTAAAGAAGTTTCTGATTCGCCTTGGTGTTGAAATATGAATCCATGTATGTACTGATGAGCAGTGTGCATAGAGCATGCATTATATCAGTCATCATAACGATTTGGAAATTACATGTGAATGTGATTATTAATTAGCATGACTACTGACTCATGTTTCCTGAACTGGTAAAGTGCAGAAGTTTCAAATTAACTTAAAATAATCAATAGAAATAAATATCCAAAATTTCGAAAAACTGAGGTCGTGATTTTTTTCGTATGGCTCCTATATCCAAAATATTGGGTCCACGAGCAACCAGCTACCACTCAAAGAAAACCAGCAAAAAGTTAGGAAAATCATGAAAGGAGACTTCCAATAGTTCATCGTTAAGGCGTGAGATAAAATGATCCGAAGCGGCAATAATAGCATCCCCTGAGGCAAATGGAGTTAAGTTACAATTAGGTTTCACTCTACCTTCACGCCAAGCTTCATCATTATTGCTATCGAACTCCGCCCTCCACCGCCACAATGACTTTGTTGTCTTAAGATATTCAAATGTGAGCGTTCTCACAGTCAAGTCACTAAAGTTACAAAATACACCTCCAACTTCACTTAGTTTTTGATGAACATAATCACTTCCATTTGGAACTGTTTTGAACAAAGTTTTGAGTTAATAATTATTTCAACATTATATTCTAGTAAAGTGTTTCAAGCACAGATTTCATATTTTGTTTATCTGCTTCGGTTTGCTGGAAGTGTGATTAATACGAAATTGACGGCACATCGAGGAACCTATTAAGTGGGCAAAAAGGAATTCCTAATACCTTACAGAGATAGGAAAAAGGTCGTGCGTGGCTTGCGGATTAATGTGAGTTCCAGCAAAGTGCTTCGATTGCCAAAATTCCTTCAGATTCGAAGAATTCAGATCATTGCCCACAAGTTTTCTCCATAATGTTGGTCCTTCCGATTATTATTAAAGAAAGTAGCAGGTGTACGAAAATTACATCTGTAGTTCACTAGATGATTTCACATTCTTTCCTCGGCATTTCTCACTGTATAGTGCATACACTGAATCAAAGCCAGGCATCGATGTGTGTTTTGGTGTGTGCGAAGTGATATCACAGCAAGTACGCATCTCTCACTGGCTCTGGTGTCCTCTGCTGACAGCCTATTGTTTGTCATTTCCAATAGCAAGCGATACACGAATTATCCATTCGAGAAGGAGCAAGTTGTCTCATTCTGTGATGCGTCATTTCGATGTTAAGGCTGCATACATATAACCCTTCCTTTCTAGGAAACCGAAGCGCGTGCAGATGAATCTAATTCTGTGGTTTCAAGCAAATCAAGTTCTAATATAATCTTAACGGTGCTGGAGTTTCTTAAATACGCTGTCGAAAAACAATGCCCTTTGTTGAAATTCTCAAATTCTGAATTTTGAAGCTAACATATTTTAATGTGTCATGGAGATGTATATAAATGACAAATCAGCAACAGGTGCAGGTCCATTGCTTGTTGAGAAACGAGCTAAATGTTCCCGCAAAATGTTGTTTAGACATTTTTCTATAGGCCTAGCAATGCTAAGTTTGTGCAAATAACAGAATAATTGATAGATGAACGACCTACTATTTTTGTACGACGACAACTTCACAACATCAATGTGCAAATTGGTCTTCTGATCAAACCAATATCTACCAGTTGAGAAGTACAGCAGAGACTCAACATAGACTAAAAAAAGAGACTAAATAACAAACCCGCAGCAGAGAAGTCCCTCCTTGTGAACATCAGCGACGCTATCTGCAAATACAAACGTGGCTCGCGCCATGTAAACTATGTGGGATTCACGTCCGGACATCTGTTCCAAATAACTGAAGAACATCGGCACTCTGCAATAAGTTAGCATCGCCTACAATCCAACTGCGACCAAGTAGGCTAATTTCTAAGGAGAGTTTCAAAATCTTGAAGAAATACAAGAAAGACGATCTAAGAATCTATAAAATGCTTTTCATCCACAACCTTCATCCTAATCTGAATGGACAGAAGGATTCTGTGAAACCGCGGTTGCATATAATTAGTTTTCATTTTATTTTCCAGTCTGTGTAGCACTAGAGCACTAGTTGTCTTGTTTTTTGCGAATATTTACTTATTTCCCTTTAGCCTAGTTTCCACTCTATGATTTTAAGTTTTGTAATCAGTTCATGCAAATCTTTTCTATGCCCTTGAGAATTCTCAGTATATACTCGTAATCAACGAAACGTTGGGAATATTTTCGTTCTTATTTCTTGCAAGTAACAGAATAATTGCTTCTATTTAATGTCAATGATGATTTTCAAGTGTTGTGTGCAACGATTTATGAAACGGGTTGCATAATTACATAATTGAAATCATCAAACACATACCTTGCTTCTCTGGATTGTCGGCTGTTTTAGCTATTACAATGATAGCCAACATCATGAAAGCGGAAATCCTTGACAACATTCTGAAAAATATTGAGATTCTATAGATTCTGTTTCAATTTCAAGAGAGTTTTTCTTAAGCGTAATTTCGCTAACACGTCAATCCTACTTTACATAATTTGATAAAAAGATACATGAAAGAGAAGGCATGAAAAAGCTAAAAGAAAGAACGTCGATAGAAATTATACACTGTATGTGTGCATTGACGGTTTTGAAGCACCATCAGTCGGGACATATCTTTCTTGGTCATTCCAACCAATAAAAGAAATGAACATGCTATCAAGGATCATGAGGATGCAGATCAAGTACTTTTATTGTTGAACGCAACACCAAGAATGTTTATTTTATCCACGTTTTCGATATTCGGTAAATTCACGATGGGAGTATTCTTCCGCTTTGCGATAGTTCGGCTTTTGCATTATTCTTCGTATTGATGGGTAGACTGTGAATAGCCGACCATTCTGTGTTGGCTTCGTGAATTTTATAGATGTGCTGATCTTTGACAGTCTTTATGAATTGGCATGCATAGTGTAAGATCATCCGCATGTTTAATAATCTAAGATCTTTGACATCATTTGTAAATTCGGGTGAACGATGTTCTTCTTCATAGGTTTGCACTCAAAATGAATTGTTGCAATGACAGTGTCTAGTAGGATAGTGAGATAATAATACACCATTACAACTAGATCAACGTTTGAAAACAATAGTTGTTCGATTTTTCCGTTGCAGTCCGTTTGTTATGATTTTTATGATCAGCTCAAATCTGCGATCCATTGTCAACTGATCGGGTAGCAAGCCCCATGTTGCATTGGAATCCATTGTATCGCTAAACTCCACGTGCTAGATATACACAATGCTTACAAAATTCATGCAGGCTAGAATATAGGATTCTAGAATCTACATCAAATTGCAGGTAATCCTCTATTTAATTACTTAAAAAATAGCTCGCAACATTTATGTCACACTACACACGTATAGATACTCTCAAATGATGCTACATTTACATTCAATTTGATATTCAAATTGATTGACTAAACAATTAGAACGAATGTCGCCAACGGTTGACATGGGCCTAATTAAATTAGCCGGTCGGCTGGTCTTCAAAATTTGCAGCCGCATCGTTTCAAGCCCGGATCAACTCCGCAAATGTGTTGTTTATCGCCTCAACTGTACTCCTGATCATGTCATGCTTTGGAGAGAGCTCAAGAGCAGCAAAGTAGCAAGGACGTAATGTGAGGAATACCGCTACATCTTCGGAAGTTGTAGACCAGGAGCCGCTTTACCATAAACGGCTCATTAAAGAGTCCTTATGGTCAAAGAAGTTCGTAAATGTGTAGACAAGTGTGAAAGGAATACTGGAACTGCTTGGTCTGAAGTCCTTTAAGGTATCTTTTTCTTGACTCTCGTTTTGTTTCAACCTTTCTTCATTTTATTTTTGACCTTTAGATTGTAGTAAATCTAGTTAGTAATTCTGTTTTGTCATTTCATTGAGATTTCGAACGTTTATTGACTATTGCTAATTCATCGATCATGCGTGAACTAATAAATTTCATCATTCACTATAAATTGTTATTACAGGATAATAATGTGTAATAGTATGATAAAATGATTATACATAATATGATAAGAGATTGGAACAATTTTCATAATTGATTAATTATGTATTGAAATATATTGATTTAATATGATAATAGAATTGTTATTATTGGAATTCAATCACTGTAAATTTTGTTTATTTATTTAGATTGTGACATGATTTTGTGAATTCAGAGCGTGACCATGCTCACAGGTGATAACCGAAATACATTGTGCTTCGCAATGACTTGTGATTTTTCATAACTGAACATCTGGTTTACCCTGCCTCCACAACTTGGATGATAATACAGATTGTTTCATAAAAAATGGATCACCCTTAAACATCGCCTTAACTTCAACTTTGTCTAACTCCGCCAAACTTGAACGAATTTCTCTGAAATTTGGAAGATATGTCACTTGTGCTTACTAATATCATTGTTGGAAATTTCAAGCATGAATATTGAGTTGTTTTCCTGTTATAGATAAAAAACTAGTAGATAATTTGATCTTCATTTAGCAATGTTACACAAAATCATACCTCACTCTTATAAAATTACATTTGTTTCCTTTGTTATGTAATATGTTGTTCTACAAGCCAAAAGCTATCAAGCAAAATAAAAATAAAGAAAATCGGTCAATCAGAGCCAGTATAGCACCATTATTCATCAACAATAATGTAACTGCTACATGTGATTAACTGGACTTCATGTTCCATAGCTTCCTGACTTCGTTGCGGTGGTGTTGGCAGCACTCCTGATTGCTTTCAGCTAGCAATCTATCTCTTACGGTTGAAGACAATACAAAGCACAAATGAACAATAACGAGATCGCATTCACAAAAGGCAAAGTGTCAGCCTTGCTAGAACTAGGGTCATGACTAGGGGACTATGCGTCACTCGGCAAAATCAATGGGATCGGGTTGTCTGGTCTGATGAGGCATCAGTCCGTCTGAAGGATAGTGATGGTCGATTGAGATTAAGGATAAAATCTGATCAGGAAATTCCGAGACATTTACATCATCCCCGGGTACAAGGTGGTGCGACTCTACTGATTTGGGCTGGCATTTGGACCAATGGCCGCTCTGAACTTCACATACAGCAAGGAACCATGAATTCTGAACGCTATGTGAATGTTTTACGAATGAACATTGGCCAAATGACAGATCAACTTGGTGATCCATCGACTTGATTATTTATGGATGATAATGCTACGTGTCACAGGAGTAGTAGAGTCAACTTATGCAAGTCTCAATTAGGGCTTAGGACATTATCTTGGCCAGCTCGTTCTCCTGATCTGAATCTAAAACGTAACGCTCGTCGTTCACTGCTACCTACAGATGGCGTATCACAACTTACGTCACTGTTAAAAAGAGAGTGGAGAAAGTTAGATCAGTCAAAAATCAACGATATCATTGAATCAATGCCTAGACGAATTGGTAATGTCATTGACAATACGGGTAGGGCCACAAAATATTAGCTTCTTAAGAAGCGTTACTGTATCACAGCTTATCAGATTATATAAGGACATTTAAATATATTAGGGACATGAAATAACATGAAAAATGCTTTCTGTATCATACTTATGTTTTATTTAGTCAAATTTTAGGATGATCCACTTTTTATGAAACGGACTGTAATACCGCAAGGTTGATTCGAGCAGTCGGTGACAAATTTGATGTCACACAAACTTATACAATAGCATGACAATCAGAAATTACCTCAAAGAAGAAATTCACTTTTCTTCGGCTTGCAAGTAAATAACTAGTTCCGAAACATAATTTGGCATAAATAGATGATGGCTTCAACTTGACAGGTTGGTGGCATGATTTTGCGACAAATAAATCAGCATCTCCAGTATTCCGTGCCCAATAAGTAAGTAAGTAAGTAAGTAATGCGTTTATTGAAAATAAATAAATAGAAATCAAATATACAAACACAGAAATAGCTAATCAGCACGAACTTACATATAAAATGATCACTTTCTGTAACATGCAGGCTTTGACAAATATACATTATACAACAGTAATGGAGAGGTCAGATTTCAGCAGCGTTATCAATCATGCAACACCAGATAAAAAATGAATTCTGACGTCTAAACGTTGAAAAATGAGGTAAACAAAAATGTCCAGTACAAGGCATTTTTGGAGGCACATGTTCATGTAAAGGATGATCTGGAGATTTACACTTTGTAAGAAATTTACACGACAAACTTTTATGCATGTTATCGAAATCAGGGATGATTTGAGATTTACACTCTTGGCTACAAATTAAACGATGGGCGCGTTTTCGAAATTTCTTGATTCTGTGACATATTTCAGTTGACATATCACAAAACAAAGGAGTTGCATACATCAAAAGTGAAACGATACAACTGTGGAATACTTCTAGCAACTTTTCTTTGGAAACATATGGTTTTAGAGTGCGTATCACATACAAACGACGAGTTGCAGACAGTAAAATGTTATCAAAATGTTTGTTCCACTTTAAGTCATCTGTGAATGTTACACCAAGAATAGAAATTGTGCTAGCAAGCTCAACATCTGTGTAAGCAAATGTGGGAGCATCCTTTTTGCGACGAAAAAACATCTGTTTGCACTTCCTTGAGTTCAAAAATAGTTTGTTCACATGCGACCACGATGATACAATTGACATATGATCTGGATTCGGCTGATGTTTCGTACAGGATTCAATAAGAGTGAGGTCATCAGCATACTTGACAAGCTTTCCACTCTGAGATTTTATTGTCAGAGTCCCGATAAAGATGGAAAAAAGATATGGCCCGAAAATAGAACCCTGAGGCACACCGGACTTTACATAAGACAAAGGACCGATACTGCCATTCATGCACAATCGTTGGCATCGATTTGACAAAAATGAAGAAAGCCACAAGATGAAGCCCTTATTATAGTTTTGATCAATGAAGATTAAATTCGCTGAGAACGTGATCACTTACACATGAAGCACATATAGTTTGCAATTTTGGTCTTGAACAAAGCAGTATGTACAGCACGAACTCAATTATCAGACAACTGACTTTGTTATTTGAATATCTGTATTCGTCGACTTTCCTCAATACTCAATGTTTAAAGGGTCGGACAAGTTAATGGAAAAAGTTGAACAGCACGTACACATGCACATGGAACTTCAAGGTCTCAGATCTCAGACAAAAAGTCTGATTTATTATTGAACAATTTCATTCGTAAATTTCAACAATACCCAATGCTCAAAGATAATTCATCGGAAAGCTACATTGTAAATGCATTTTCTGAGGTAAAACTTTGGTTTCGTGAATGAGTAGCATATACTTCTAGAGTAAGACAAAATTATATTGTGTTGAATTGAATTCATGAGTGCAGTCAGATCATAAATTGAATGACAAAATATCATCGATTTTTATGAAAAGAATATGTACTCATAGTGATCTCTCATTTTACTTATAACGATATATATTTCTTATCTTCAATATTTAGAGCAATTCTTTATCGATCACGTTGGATCTCACCTACAACATCGGCATTTCATATCGTCATTGTCCGACTCTAACCGTGGAACTACAAAATTAAACTTAATATCGAAATTATTATATCGATTATCGGTTATATGTATGCAGCTTTAACATCGAAATGACGCATCACAGAATTAGACAACTTGCTCCTTCTCGAATGGATAATTCGTGCATCGCTTGCTATTGGAAATGGCAAACAATAAGCTGTCAGCAGAGGATACCAGAGCCAGTGACAGATGCGTGCGTGCTGTGATATCACTTCGCACACAGCAAAACACACATCGCCTGGCTAACATTCGATTCAGTGTATGCACTATGTAGTAAGGAATGCTGATGATAAGACGATGGTGAAATCAAGTAGACTAATTTTCTTGCGCCTGCTACTTTTTTAATAATGATCGGAGGGGCCAGCATTATGGAAAAAACTTTTTCGCAATGATCTGAATTCTTCGAATCTGAAGGAATTGTGGCAATCGAAGCACTCTGCTGGAGTTCAGAGCAATCCACAAGCAACGCACGACTTTTTTCCTGTCTATGTCAGGTATTGGGAATTCCTTTTTGCCCACTTAGTAGGCCTAAGTTCCGCGATGTGCCGTTGATTTCGAATCAATCACACTTCCAGCAAACCGAAGCAGATAAACAAAATATTGAATTCTGTGGGAGAAACAGCACTTTCCTTAATTTTTCCAGAATTAACCGATCCGCTTTGATTGACAATCCGAAGATCATTTTTGATAGGAGGTAATCCGAAAAGAGAAATTGCCAAAATTTATCCAAAATGAGCTTCACCGAGTGACTCATTGATTTTCATTTTGTTTCAGGTGTCAAGTTGTTGATTTGAACAATGATAATGCCTATGTGACCAATACAAGTGGGAAAGTGGAAAGTGTTAAAGGCAGGTGGGTGAGATTGCACAAGATTGAATTGACACCCGGCATGACGTCATTCAGCGATGTTGTGGTCAAGCTGTGAGAGATTTTCACTGAGAAGGAAATCATGCGGTTCGGTCAGTACAGAGGGGAAGTGAATGGTGAGAAGGTTGCGGAAGTGACGACGATGCCAAATGATGCATTCGAGGTAGTGTTGAGCCGCGTGAAGTTTTGTGATGAAGTTGGCAACGAATTCACATACGAAGAAGCAGGAAGGCCGAGTTGGCAATCGTTGGGCCCGGGTGATGACATAATGATCGCCGGAGAGGGGAGGAGGACACTTCTTAGGATACACAAAAACTAAATTCCGCCTTTTTATTACAGATTTTTTGCTGTAGTACGTATATATTTGGTGGATGTTTTGTTGTTGCTGCTTGATCGGTTGTTAGTAGGTAGTTAGTAAGGTATTGTTTGTCATGGTGTTGTTTTGTTTGACCTTTTACCGGATCTTAGCAACTCACAGCTATTGAATCGTCTGCGTGACTTACCTGATATTGGCATCTCATTATTTCCATTGTCTTAGTCCATGCATACACGTACTTTTGTAACTCTTGAAGATATCTTTCTCTCTGTATAAAATTGAATGCATGTCCTAATAAAAAACCAAGGTCACTGGAATTTTTGATTTGTCACACTTTGACCACAGTTCACAATCAACAGGGCATCCTTCCCTAATATTGAGTTGCCTAATTAAATATCCTAATTAGTTGCCTAATTCATTAAATAGTTGATGAATGCCCGTCGAAACTTCATTAACTACCTAATTGCAAATCTCAAATTTACCTGTGCATGACTGCAACTTTAAATAGGGAGTTGTGTCGATGTTGAGAGATGTGAACTAGTGCCTGCTGATGATTCCTGATATTTGATGAAATAACAGCTATTCAGATCTGTTTCCATTTTTCAACTGAGGACGCAACCCAATAATTTATTATTCATTTTACATTGTGATCACAAAAAGCTGGATTTATCAATTATTTCAGACGCACTAACTTTTGCGATTTGCAAGTAGTGTGTCTAAAATGATATTTAATGAATGCCCGTCGAAATTTCACTGGCTTGCTAATAGCAAATCTCACTTGCTTATGTTCTTCAATCAGTGTTCAGCAAAATTAGCTAGTCTCGCGCGAGCGCTTTCGACGACCGTCAGCCACCATAATCATGCGCAAGTGAATTTATTCATCATTATTGCAGACGGAACGAAATGATAACAATTCAAGAAGACTTATTCATTTACAAGAATGGAAAATTAAGAAATTCAAGACTACTAATAAAATAAGAAGTTAGTAAAATCAAAATAAGTAAAAATCATATACAGTCACAAAACAGAATCATAGAGAGTTCCAATCTCTGCCTTAGTCTTATTGGATGATCTCAGCTTTCGAGTCCACAACGCCTCTTTGGTGACTGGACGCCGCCAGTTCTCCTCCCTGTCAACACACTCCATCCGATCTAGAGCAACCATGCGAACCCATTGTCGCAAACTATGGACCAAGACTTTGAACTCCTGCAACAAAACCAGCTTTACTGTCGACAGTGCATAGCGATAACTTACATTATTTTTTCTTTCTGTCATTAGTTATTTTACAGTTAACGGTCTTACTTAATTTTTTCATGTAGTAGTATGCACTCTTTGTAATTCTTTCTAGAGTTCGTTAATGTTATCGTTGTGAAATTTTATTCTGAATGACGCTATTTTCTGTCATGTGATCATTATTGCTACTCCACAAGACATTGTCGAGTTACTCTGTCACTTTCCTTTCCCTGACGATGGTCGTCGATGACGTCGTTTTGGGCTTCCCGCAATCATGGAAAACAATATTCCTAGCCCTCTATTTCCTGAAAGGTAAATGTCTGTATGCGTAGGTTTTCTGTAAATGGAGAAAGACAAACATCTTTGCGACAATGGGTTCACATGGTTGCTCTAGATCGGATGGAGTGTGTTGACAGGGAGGAGAACTGGCGGCGTCGAGTCACCAAAGAGGCGTTGTGGACTCGAAAACTGAGATCATCCAATAATGAGTACCTGCTCTATACTAGAGTAGGTTACTCTATGTTGTCAGTATTATGACTTTTAATTCAATTTTTATTTTACCTTTTATACTCCACTTCTCACTATTGTGTTAACTAACTTTGGCGTCTTCCGTTTCCTGGATTCTTCGAATTTTTTAACCGTGTCGTGTCTTAATTTGAATAAGACTAAGGCAGAGATTGGAACTCTCTATGATTCTGTTTTGTGACTGTATATGATTTTTACTTATTTTGACTTTACTAACTTCTTATTTTATTAATAGTCTTGAATTTCTTAATTTTCCATTCTTGTAAATGAATAAGTCTTCTTGAATTGTTATCATTTCGTTCCGTCTGCAATAATGATGAATAAATTCCCTTGCGTACATAGAAATTGACAACAATATAAACCTCTAGAATGGAAATGAAGCTATAGCGGCACATAAATCGCACGCATTTAGATGCACCTGCCAACGTCTGGATCATTGGGTTAGAATCAGTCACATGAGTAAATCGAAGCTTTTAATTGGTTCTTCATGCCCCCAACTTAGTTCCCCCGGATGTGCCGCGACCTTGAGTCAATTTCCATTCTAGCGAACTTCAGATAAACAGTTTATTTCTATGCTTGCGCATGATTATGGTGGCCGACGGTCGTCGAAAGCGCTCGCGCGAGACTAGCTAATTTTGCTTTTCATTAATGTGTCAAATATCTGACATGGGGCGCTTCCAAACAGATAATCCTAAAGTTGTATGCTGTATTCAAACTGATGGTTCAGGTTCTGACCTGGGGGCAGTTTAACTGCAAAATGGGCAACTGCTGTCACTTGGGTCCCAACTCCAGAGCATTGACGCAATTTGGAATACGTTATTCGCAGTTGCAAAGGGAGATTTTAGGAGCTTTCCTTGTCTTGAAGCGATTTGCCAGACGATTTTGGGAAATCGAATTGTAACCGAGACGGATGATAAGCCTATCATGCATTGCTTCAGAAATCCATTGGTTGTCTTCCTTTACGCATGCAGCGTTTGTTACTTAGAATCCAGGAGCTTGACTAGTTTTTTTATCATATTGTGGGGATAGATAATTTCATTGCTTATAATAGAGGCCAAATAGAAACAAATTGTCTAACAGCAATTCTTCAAAGTACGCCAATTAGCTCAGAGATGATAGCTCTTCATAGTAAGAGTTGATGATGCGAGTTCAAAGTGTTTGGACTTCCAAGCATGCGAAAGAGTCGAAGCCTTTTCGAGAACCGCTGTCTATCAAACTGATGATGATGAGAAAACGCTTGTTGTTAAGAAAGTCGAAAGAATTCTTATACCTGCCACTTTACCAAAAGAAATGATAATGAGGGTCATGTTGGTATGTTCAAGATGAAATATCTATTGAAATCTTTTGGCACTTATAGGCAAAATGTGATCTCTGACAATGAATACGAAGGTGTTATAAATTTGTCTGTTGAAAGTTCGTAGTAGTAGTTCCGGTCAGGTTCTACGCTTGAATAAGATTTTCGATGCTTGCTTGTATGTTTGCAGATATCTAATATCCTTCCAATCCATTTTTTCAGGACATTCCTTAATAAAGAAATCAAGTGATACTTCATTCCTAAGATATCAATTTCGCAAGGATTATCTACGAGAGAACGTAGATATTTGAAAATTTTCATTGCTCATTTTTGCGAATCTGGAGGTTTAATTTACAGTAGAATTCATGGTCAATGTGTGAAAGTTCGTGATATTGTTGTACTACTGTTCAAGTTTGTGGACAAATTCACAAAGTTTAAATACTTCGAAGTTTCTACCAAAACATGCCGAAATCGTTGCTTCACGATTGCTATCTGCTGTACTTACTACAAAGACCAATTTACTGATGTCTAATTAGGCGAAAACCAAAGAATATTATATTTCTACGATTTATCATTATCATAATATTTGCACAATTAATTGCTATTATAGCTATCACACATATTTGCAGAATTGAACTATGAAATTTAGGATTGTCATTTCGTACTTATTCCCAACATCGGAACTGGAAAGAAGTCGTTGTATGGTTCCAAAGTCAGTGATTGTATCCAAACTCCTGTAGCACCGGAGTGGAGTTTTAAACTCCGATACAAATGCAGTGACTTCCATAATATCAGCAAGACACAGCAAAAAAGAATCAATAAAATGTTTAATGAAATTAAAGTTTCAACAGCAATAAGTCCACTCTTCTATCAAAATTGTAAAAAGTCCATTTAATAATGTTCGATAATCTAGATTTAGTGCAGACTAACCTAGACTACCTAGCAATATTATCCAAATTTAATGATTAGATTCATTCAGTAAATATAAATACAAATACTTAGGTAGAGAATTGAACATGCCCTTTAATGATGCAGGTCTAGTTCTGTTGAATATTATTTTACATTTCAATGTCTGTATTTTATAAATGTTTTGTGATTGCAAATCTTTGATATCAACTTAAGATGTTCGAAATGCTAATTTGGTATTTTTATTTCTATCAAATGACTGCATTGTGAGACATATTCATATGAATGTGATAGCCTGTGCATTAATAACTTCTGATTGTTGAATAAATTCTTGCCAAATTGTCCTCAGTGATAAAAATTTAGTTAAGATCATTTCTTCCAAACGGCTAGATCTTTCAAGTTAAAATTATCGAAGTAGTAGTAGCATTATCAATTAACAGAATTTGTTCTAGAGTTAATAAAATCTTTATGGATAAAGTAGTCATGAATGGGCTGGAATCACAGTTTGCCTTGCTCTGTGATTAGATTATGTTGAGTTGGGAAGAACCAAGTTTTGTTCGATATTCAAAATATAAAATGTGCGATATATACAGGGATGAGAACGCCGTGTCAAAAAAAATCCGGATGATCGCTTCTATGGGGGCCCATGCGCTACTTTTACTGGGGCCCACTTTCAGTTTTGATATGATTACAAGCAATCCAAGTATCAATTTTAAATAATTATAAATCTTTATGCGCCTATACACTATATACCCTATGCTGCGACTATAAAAGCATTGACAGTTAATGCATTAGGGCCACAGATAATAATAAATTAGATCTCAACCATATTGAGGCAAAGTACCGCAGGCAAAACCTCCACCCCTTTGAGTGTAACAAGTGTAATTTTTATGTTTATAAAGCGTCGCAGGCGAAACCTTCAGCCTTTTGGGAGTGTAGCTAGTAGCTAGTAGTTCAGTTAGTCCTCCTTCAGTCACAGTCCGAAACGTCAAAAAGATCATCGCCGGTCTAGATAGCTCTAAGTCTAGTGGACCAGATGGCATCCCGGTTTCGGTCTTCAGGCATCTCTCATCTGAGCTTTTTCCACTTTTATCTAAACTGTTCAGTAGATGTGTATCCACCGGTGAGTTTCCCTCTTGTTGGAAAGTAGCTTCCGTGGTTCCAGTTCCAAAGAAAGGTTCTGACTCATCTCTTCCATCTAGTTACCGTCCAATCAGCCTGCTTCCAATTGCTGGCAAGATTTTTGAAGCAGTGATTAACCAACACATTGTTAACCTCCTTGAAACTCAGAACCTTCTATCAGAAGAACAGTATGGCTTCAGGCACTCTCGATCAACTTCAGATCTTCTTTCATATGTCACTGAACATGTGAGTCGTGTCCTTGACAGACAAGGTGAGACGAGATCAGTTGCTTTGGATATTTCCAAGGCATTCGATAAAGTCTGGCATCAGGGACTCCTTATGAAGCTAAAGTCCTATGGAGTTGCTGATCAACTCCACAAACTTCTTGCTTCTTTCCTTAGTGACCGGCAGATATCTGTCGTCTTAGATGGCCAAAAGTCTTCCACCAAGTTTTTCAATGCAGGAGTTCCTCAAGGGTCAATTTTGGGACCCACTCTTTTTCTGCTGTACATCAACGACCTCCCAGACTGCCTAGTGAGTAAATTGGTGATGCCTGCAGATGACACAACACTCTTTAATTCCAATTAGCGACTCGCTAAAAACACTCAGCAACGTCAGCAGTTATGCGATGTTCTTAATGAAGAATGTTTAGACGGTGGAGATATACTCAGTCAATGTATTCTATAAATCACGTGGTTACAATCTGCAACGAAGAAAAGGTTATTTAAATACTACGCATAAACAATTAAACAATAGGTATTGTTAGTTAAATATCTTTAAGAAATAAGAGCTACCATTATAACCTAATGTTCGGTTAAGCAATGGATTGCTACTAAAAATTTTTATAGATTCAACAATGCTAATCTCAAAGTCCGAGTTTCCACGGTAAATGATTTTAAAGCAATCATTATAGTTACGAAAACAATGGTTACATTGTTCTATGTGTTGTGCAATGGCACTATTGCCACTTAAGTGTTCAAGTTTACGTTGATGCAGACGTCTTTTGGTTTTGCCAATATATTGGCAATCAGGATCAACCTGACATTGAAAGCAATAGACAAGACGCGATTGCATGTCTGGACCTAACTTACTTTTAAGGGAGAAATATCTTCCAGTTTTGAACGAGGTCATAACAACCTTGCATTCCAAGTTAAGTTTACGAAATATTTTTACTAACTTATTACTAAATTTCTGTGATGCATAACCCACGAAGGGGATTTTGATTATTTTATTGAAGTCATTATCAATTGTAACGCGTGAAGAATTGTTTAATTTACGACCTATAAATTTGTTAATTGTTGATTGAATTAATTGCAATGGATAGCCATTTCTACTTAAGATATTGGTAATTTTATTACATTCATTATGGAATAGATTCCAATTGGTGGATACATTGTAAGCACGATGAAGCATGCCTAATACTAGTGTGTTTTTCCAATTGCGAGGACATAAAGCATTGAAATTCAGTAAAAGACCTGTAAAGGTAGGTTTACGATAAATCTCAGTAAGTATATTGTCCTCATCAATTTTCAGAAGGACATCTAGAAACGGTAATTCTTTATTGCCCACTTCTGATGTAAAGTGCAAGTTACTGTGTTGAATGTTTAGAAAATTATGGAATACATCTATGTGTTGTTCATTGTTAAATACAGCTATGATATCATCCACATAACGACGATACACAACAGGAGAGAAAGGTAAGTCCTGCCATTTATGTTCTAGATTAGCTAAGAAGACGTTAGCAAGGGTTGGACCCAACGGGCTACCCATACTTACGCCATCCACCTGTTGGTATACAGTATCATTCATAAGAAAGCAACCAGACGTGGCAAATTTTAATAAGTCTTTAAATACTTTTTCTTCGTACTTCGGTTTATTGGCATTAAAGTTCTTAATGAAGACTTACGCAGGGTCTCAGAATGGGGCGCCAATTGGCTTGTTTCCTTCAATCCTTCAAAAACTCAGAGTATTCTGCACTCACGACTTAAAGGAGATGATTATCATAGCATTAAGATGTCAGATAATAGGATCAGAGAACAAGATTCCATCTCCTTCCTTGGATTGGCGGTTACGAAAGACTTGTCATGGAAACCGTACATCCAATCCATTAGCAAGCAGGCAGCTCAACGCATTGGTAGTCTCTATCGTGCCAGCAGCTATCTTCCACCACAGACTGTCTGCTATCTTTACAAGTCTACTATTCGTCCTCTGATGGAGTATTGTTGTCATCTGTGGGCAGGCGCCCCACAAACGCATCTTAACCTCCTTGAACGGGTTGAGAAAAGTGTCAAGAATCTTATGGGTGAAAAAACTTGCTAGCAAGTTGCAGCCGCCCTCCGTCAAACGGGATGTTGCTTCACTCAGTCTCTTCTACAGGTACTATTTCGGTAGGAGCAGCTCTGCAGTAAATGAGTGCGTACCCAAACCTAAGATCTTCTCCAGAAGCACACGCAGAGCTAATGCACTCACATGCTATAATGTGAGCTTAGAACGCGCACGTACTGTGAGTCGCTCGAAAAGCTTTTTTTCGCACGGCACAGCTTTGGAATCAGCTTCCCGAGACCACTTTCCCTGACCAATACGATCTTGATACTTTCAAGAGGCGTGCGAATAGGTTTCTGATGGGGACAGCTTAATCAGATTAGAAGATCTGTTTTTTTTTTATTTTATTTAAAATAATGCAATTTGTTACTTTTCATTGAGTAACCCCTAGCTTCGTTCATGGCTCATAGCTGTGCTAGGGGTGAAAATTCAGTAAAAAAAAAGAAAATTTGATGCTTTAGAAGCGCAGCAGGCGAAACCTACAGACCCTTCTGAGTGTAACTAGTAGTAGAGGAGCCCATGAGTGGCTAGAGGGAACCTATGGATAATATCTATTGCATTGACTTGTGATCAGTGGGGTCCTATAACGCATCATGAAGATGTTTTGAGCTTAAGACGGGCACATGCGATACTTCATGAAGATGGCATTCCATCTTTGGGGCCCACATACCTTACCTTCCTGCCCCTCATATTTTTCATTGCATTTTCTGGCGGAGGGAGGCCACTGATAGTCAGAAAAGACCTATGGATAATGTGTATCAATTGTAATGACTAAAGATCAGAGGGGTCTTCTTATGCAACGCATAATAAAGATGTTTTTTGTATTAAGACGAGACCATGCGTTACTTCATGAAGATGTTATTCCATATTAGGGGCCCCATACCTTGCCCCCTTCCATTTTTATTGCATTTTCTGGCGGAGGGGGCCCCACTGATCGTCAGAAGGGGCCCACTGATCGTCAGAGGGGACCACTGATCGTCAGAGGGGACCAATGGATAATATCAACTGTAATGACTAGTGATCAGAGGGGTCTTATGCAACCCATCATGAAGATGTTTTGTCTCAAGACAGGACACATATGTTACTTCACGAAGATAATTCCATCTTAAGGGCTCACATACCTTACGCCTCCTGTTTCTTTTTGCATTTTCTGGCGAATCTCAGAAAAGACCCAGATGGTCGTCAAAAATCCGGAATTCCGGATAAATCCGGAAGATTTTCTTCCCTGTATATAATTTGAATATCGAACAAAACTTGGTTTTTCCCAACTCAACATAATCATGTCAAAACAAAACATTTTCACAACGTCTATGATTAGAATCAAGCTTAATTATAATCCGATATGAAGATAGTTATAAATTATGTGTTAGGTGTATGATTTTTGAAATTAACTACAATTTAAGCTGCGGTTTTGCATGCTGAATGATCATGCGACCCTATTCTTAGTGTTGATTGTGATCTTTGACCACTTCTGTCGCATCATGTAAGTAAGTGTATACTTCAAAATAGAATGAAAATCATGGCATTACAAAATCATAAGCAGATGATGAAATAATTACAAATTAGCAGTTCTTTCTCAAGGAAAAAAACTCAAGTAATTCATAACGATGATGACCAGCGGAAAAAATAGAAAAAAAACTACTTTTATTGACAAGGCTGAGTCTTAGAAAATACCTGTTTCATCAAATAAAATAAGAAAAATAGAATCTCTCTTAACTAGCGTTTTCAGCACGGACAGTACTTCTCCGCGGTAAAAAAAATGCAGGTAATTCCGCAGCTAACATAAGTTTTCCGAGCTAATAATAATTGATTGTTGTGCGCATGTAATAAAATTGGATGATATTTATTACCAAAACCACACTGAACGAATTATCATCTAAAAGATCCGGAAGAGTGTGCTACATGCATGCCAACCATCTTAGTACACATATATACAGCCAAGACATATCTCTACTTATGCCATACGACTTCTGTCTCTTGTTAAAGTGCAGCTTGAACAGTCATGTGATGCTCTCGTCTAACAAGCGCTGCCTCTGAGCGGAGAGCAATTGGCTATAGGGGCTGAAACTGCGCTCCACGTCGGCTCCTATAGTTTGGTGTAGCAGATGTAAGACTGCATGGGCAGCCAGATGCGGGACGCGGCATTGCACTGCCCTCTAAAAAGATAAAAGGGTCGGGCGGCTTGACCCAATGTCGACCGTTAGACCTAACTAGATTTCCAACTCCGCTTCATATTCTTTAGGCAAGTCAAGTTCAGCAGGTGACAAAAATCATGCAGCATGTTGCTTTTTGTTGTCATGTAGTCCTCGAGCTTTCTGGCCGTAGTATTGACTGCCAAAGAGCACGTCAGGACTAATTGGCGTGTCTAGCGCACGCCATAGGCCATAAAGCTCCGCAGTCAAGAGTAACTGTCGGAGACATAGAAATTGATAACAGTAAAGCCTCTAAAATTAGTCCGGCAGCCAGAACGAGTTTCTGCAGGGAACGCGGCCGAAAGTGAGACTTTCACAGAATGATGTACACACTATGCTTACTAATACTACGAATCAGCACGTCTGCCGAGCTCTAGTGGTTCCTCTTCTTGCTAGACAAGATCAAAGAAAAACACATGTAAATCCAATGGGACGCAGATTGCAGTTTTTAGCTAAAATGAAATTTTATATGTTTTCTCTGATTAAACGAAAAGTACTAAGCCCAGAGTCATAATTTTTGACATGGAATGTCTTCAGGTCATTTTCTTTCATTTTCATGCAACCCTGTCTATAAAGCTAAACACATTTAGATTTGGCGAGCCTCTTAGTGTCGGCAAACACAAACATTTTGAGCAACTTTATCCACATTCAACCACATTCTCACATACATTGCTGATTAGATGCATGATAAAGGCACATGCACATACTAGGAAATGACCTGAAGACACTCCATGTCAAAAATCATGACTCTGGGCTTCGTAGGTTTCGTTTAATCAGAGAAAACATACAAAATTTCATTTTGGCTAAAAACTGCAATCTGCGTCCCATCGGATTAATGTGTTTTTCTTTGATCTTGTCTGACAAGAAGCGGAACTCACTAGAACTCGGCAGACGTGCGGATTCGTAGTAGGCATAGGGTGTACATCATTCTGTGAGTCTCATTTTCGTCCTCGCTCCCTGCAGAAACTCGTTCTGGCTGCCGGACTAAAATGGAAGTAAAGCTTCATGTAATGCGCAATAGTAGCACAAAATCGCACGCATTTTCATTTAGATACACTTGTCAACGGCCGAATCATTGGATTAGAGTCAGTCACATGCGCAATTCTTAACTTTTTATTGGTGGTTCATGCCCCAACTTAGCTCGCTTGGCTGTGCCGCGACCTTGAGTCAATTTCTATTCTCAACTTCAGATAAACAATCTATTTCTATGTTCAGAGAAGAGTCAATGAGGTTAAGAATCACATGTAAGGCGATAGAAGATGTCAGAAAAGTGAAAGGCTAATGCCGCTCGCCGGACAGCACATCTTGCATCGCAAGCCTAAGGTACCTTTCCAAAGTTTCCCTTATTTTGGGTTTCTTTCACATGCATAGCGCTCAACTATCTCTTCACATGCCTATCATTTACCGAGAGGTACTCCTTGAGTCCGTAGTGACCGCCTCAAATTTTGAGAAAAGTAGCGCAGGCAGCGAAAAAAACGGAGAAAAAATTTCTTCAATTTTGGCATTATAGTAATAACAATCAATTATACTATATATGCACGGAGTGGAAGGCTGTGAGTGTGAGAGAAGTGGAACTGAAGCAGGTAGATAAGTTTGTGCACCGTGGTGGAATGGTCTCTGAAGATGGTCGAGACGATGCAGAAGTAAGAAGAAGGCTACAGGCGGGAGCTGGAGCATACAGAAAAGTGGCAGGAGTACTGGCAGACAGAAAAATTAGTCAGAGGATACGAGGAAAGGTTTTGGAAACTTGTGTCTTGTCAGCATTGACATGCGGACTAGAAATGATGGCACTAACCGAGCAGCAGTAAAAGATGTTGCATGTGTGGGAAAATAACTGGATAAGGCGTATCTGTGTTGTAAGGTTGGTGCAGAAACAATGAATGGCGGAGTTGAGGGAAGAAGTAAGACTGAAGAAAACGGTGACACAGAAAGTCGTGAAGAAGAGACTGAGGTGGGTAGGGCATGTGGTAATACGAAAGGGTAGTGAAACAGGTGGAAGATATGGATGACACAGTGACAAGAAAAAGGGGACGGCCGAGGATTCGCTGGACGGACTGTATCAAAAGGACCTGGAAAGCACAGAAGAAGAGTGGAGAACTTGGAAGGAGAAGGCGAAGTACAGATTGAAATGGCGGCAAATTGTCAAGGACGCGTCAAAAGGTGTGATGGAGAATATGAAGTGACTACTGACTGCGGCTTTGATAGTGCATTGTTATTTCTATGTGTATGACATTTCCCCCTACCACTTTTCAGGGAAAAGTGGGTTTGTTAAAAAAATCTCAGTTATGTTCAAATGAAGTCCGCAAACCAGCATGCCATAAGAAATCACTTTTATAGAATCCACTTTCCGGCCACTCCACCCTTTCGCTCGGGATACTTTCACAAGATATTTTTGATGATGGATTGCTTGGTTTTACATCGAACGCAGATGGATGTGATGCGGAGTTTTATGATAAAGCATACGATGTCATTCATGCACATCTTGTCAACGTGCTGGAATTCGACCAAGTAAAGTTTGATATGGACGCGATCGCTCATGAGACGCAAAATGCAGTAGGGCCTATGTCCTTTAGTCAATAAGTTCCTCTCATTGAAAACAAACACGTGAAAATAGGCCTCCAGTAAAGGCTACACTACATGCGGTCAGATAAACCATTTATGAACTATCTTTGCATCTGAAGAAAATACGATGGTATAAAAGTTTAAAGCATTCTTAAAAAAGGGTGTTACAAAACAAACTATGAAGTCTTGCTCTGTGGCGCCGGCTATGGCAAGACCGAATTCTTTAGCTCACCGGTCCCCATCACACCTGTCGATCTCAATAAGACAGCCCTCACGGTTGCGCGCTGCAAGATGATGAATTAACGTAGAATTAACCTGGATGTCACCAGATGTCACCAGATACACTTTGGGCGCTTAAACCCTAAATCATCACACTGCACAAATGGCACCGTAATCGAAAGTATCGACGAAGTCGCTGACCTAGGTGTTCTAATTTCCGAATATCTGAGTCCTTCGATGGAATGCCTTCGAGCAGCAAACTGGTAGCAGACTGTTAGGCATCATTCACCTGATGCCTGAAACTTCTAGATATTGCCTCGCTGCTCCATATCTATAAAGGTTGCATCAGACCTTAGATAGAGTATTCGAGTATTGCTTGGTCTATACTCCTTTGCTGCTCAATTTTGGTTGTTTGATTTTTACTTGATGTCGAACTTCTGTTTTCATATCTTCACATCATACTAGGAAGTACCGACTAGTGAAAAATCAGTTTATCTACTTTCAAATAAAATCTAATACTTTTGGAATAGTGCAATTAGCGCAGAAAAGTAAAAATAGCGCAGCGGTGGTCACTATATAGAAGGATGAGTGGCCATACTTGTAAGCTAACGCTCCTTGACCTCCAAAAACCACAAAACCAGAACCAACAATACTTTTCGACTTCTCTGCAGCCGTTCTGTAGCACTCTATATGCATGAATATCCAAAATAGGTCACTCATGCATGATTCTAGTCACTGCGTGAAGTTTAATAGTAGAGTTTAATTGAACAGCGTGACTTTCTGGACTCAATTAAATACCTGTCGAAGCTGATCTCCGTTTTTTAATAGTGGAACCATTGATTGCAACTAAATATCGATTGTGTCTAAATTGATCAGGACATGCAAAAACTGAGATCATCCGTTCTTGACAACTACATACAAAGGTCCTCATCAGTGGCGTCGCGTGCGCCAAGACCATAGGCCTTCAGTCGGCAATGGAATACTATTTCTATACCAGACATTTTTTTATGTTACAACACTAATTTTCATAAAAGTTGAATTTTCAATAACAATTTCCCGAACATTTTTAAGGCCAAGTGAAAGTGCACATGAGAAGTGATTGCTCATGTCTCTTAGCCGCCTTACTCAAGGAACTGATTACTATATCCCCACTCTGTCCAGACCACATTTTCTCGAGAAAAAAGGAAGCAAGGTCAGCAGTTTCTTGCGTTTCTCATGACCGGTCAGCCACTCACAGTCACATGTTTGAAACTTTGATGCATTAAAATGTCTTGTGTATTTCTTATTTCTTTCTCTGTGAGTACTTTCAATTTTCATATCAGGTGTTGGCCTACCTTGCTTGACGACTGTCAACTTTTCAGTATATTCCCTTCGGACGAAAGGCGTGGTTATGATCTCATCTGCATTACTAAACATAGTGTCACATCAATCATGTAAAAACAAATTATGGAATTCTACCGAATCTGGGTGTTCCAGTCAGATGCATTACTCTGCATTCATTGGAGAACACTCATCATCTGATCGCAGTCTTGTCTGAACGTCAGCCATCTGCTACTGTTGACGTAGTGGCCTCTCTGACATAAAGCGAATCCAGGAACAATTGGGTTGCGCTTCCCTTACTATATTTAGATACCGCGCCTCGATCAAGAATCGCGTAGAATTTCATTGTAAAAATTGGAAAAGGCAGAACATTATGTCTATCGGAAAAGCCAATATTGGCGCGGGCGCGTGCGCTTGCTGCCTCACTTGCACACAACTCTCTCTCTGTCTGAACACACGACCAGCTTGTGTGTCTAATTGTTCGAAGAAAGCAGCTGTGATTCGAGCACGTGTTGCAAAACTGTTCAATGAGGTTGAGCGTCTGCCTACAGCTGTCACGAGAAGCTATCGAATTTAAATGAATGATAACACTTTTCATTTTGATAATTGTTGGTAAATAATTTGAGGATACGCCGAAGACCTCGCAGGTACGGAGAAGACGCCACTGGTCCTCATGTATTCAATATTTACCATTTAGCTCTAACTGGCAGTGCAGTGAGGAAATAGTTTGGAAGTGGACTTGTACCACAAGCTAGGGTAGGGTGGGGTTGAATGGGTGGTTTCAAAGAATTCATGTAATTTTTTCGATGTTCTCCATGTGCCGCCCGAAATTTTGATAGCTAGTCAACGCATTCTGTGTATCGGCTATACATAGATATCTTTATTGCTCAAAAAGTATTTCTGGTCATTGTGGAAACTAAATGTTTTTCAAAACATGTAGTGTATACCCATTTCACCCCAACCGTGCGGTGTAATGGGTATAAACATAGTTTTTGAAAATGATAGCAGTGTATGAAAAAAATTTCAAAAAATACTGTCAGAAACTTGTCAAGCATCACTAGCATGGTATGGTACAAAGGTCAGCTGCTGTAATATTTGCTTTCATTAGTAGGCTAAATGATAATTATGTTGATCTCTCTTACAGAAATGACTAATCTGCATTGTCGCAATTCGGTCGAAATTTCGACTTCTCTGAACAGTCGATTGAAAAACGTTGTATTTTTATAACACTTAATCACAAAATTAGAACTTCGTGAAATATTTATGACCTCATGGCAGCATAAAGAATGGTTCTAAAGAAAAATCCAATGTCAGAGAAATTAGGAAAGCAAATGAGGGATATCTCGAGTCAGCATTTACCTTCAAAATTTGACTTCGGAATTTTCTCTTTCGCACTGGCGGTTTCAAATTGCCCCGTGAATTTTCTAAATAAAGTGCAGGTCGATATATAAATCAACAAGAATTCTCACACTGCCCTGGACCACCTCGCTTCTTTAAATCTAGCTGAAAGACTGCAGCGCACATCATAGTCTATCTCTACTTGTCAGATGTGCCGTCAGCTTTTATTCACATTTGACAACAGTCCAGTCGTCCTGTTTCAAATCTTAGATTGATGGGAAGGCTACATCCTCCTTTTCATTTGTGTATTCCTCATTGAGGATCACGCGTTTTGGTTTCCTGGAGACAAGTAGGAATACTGATAAGAACTGATTCCAAAGCCCTTTGGATGTTGACAAATTTCTGTCCCTTTAACTTTTCAGGCGGAGGCTTTCACTTTTCACCACAGATGTTCGAGAAACTGGATGTAGCACAGTACCACCATGGAATCTGCTGATTGTCAACTTTGACTTCAATTGCTCAAAGGCAGTCTACATACTTGAAGATGTGTCGGAAAACCAAGTTTCGTCATCAAATTCGTTCGAGCTTATCGGGACCATCACTTTCATGCTTCCTTCAATGCGTGTTTCAGAGCTAAAACTTCATGAGGCTGAACAGTACTATGTCGAGTGTCATGCGGCAAAAATAGTAGAATAACTTCGTTTCGCTGGCAGATCTCATTATTAGTCTACAAAAAGCTGTGCTGGCTCCTTGTCTTTGAAACATTTTTCAAATTCAATGAACCGCACATGCACACATCACAACTGAAATGCACCTTTGTTTATAGAAATAGCATGTACCTCACCTGGACTTCAGACTACGAGTAAAAAAATCGACACTTTCTGTGTACCCGTTTCGCCCCACGCTTTCTTAGCAGTATAACCATTTGACCCCAACTTCAAATTTTAAAAATTAACGGATATTAATACCGAATGTAGATTAGCCTACTATCGCATCATAATTAGGAATGTCGGAACTTTTAGCTATTATCACAATATCATCATAATCCAAGCCATATACGGATATAATGATCTGCTTGATTTCCAGATTACTTTAGGTGACTTATACCCATTTCACCTTATTTATCCATTCCACCCCACACTACCTTATACAAGAACTTTTCGATACCATTCTCTTATTTTCCTCTAAACCCCAGAAATTAGGAATTTGTTGGTTACATAGGCATCATAATTATAGAATATAATTATGATTCTATGATTTTATTGATCTATTGATTAACCAGGCAACAGAATTGTAGGATATTTGATATAATATTTACTAGAAACAATACTTCATAATTTTGGATCTTTCACAAACTTGCCTTGTTTCTCACAGACAGTTGCAACAATCTGTCACCGCTCACCACCATAAGAAATCGTGTAGCACAACTGCGACATTTGCGTTCCTGTAGGGCCAAATATATCTAACATAATTATTTGGTCAGAACAGAAGTACAGCCGAGCATGAAAGAGTCTGCTCAAGTGCGAATGCGAGGTGTGAAGCATCTCATAGATAACCAATATTGCTTTGAGACATATATTATCGGTTGAATTCAGGAGGGTAAACAACTTAGGGAATTGATTTAAAAAAAAACTGTAATTCCAAGAAAGTTCGAAATATTGAATTTATGGTCAATTATTTTGAAATATGAAGACAATAATTCAATTTCAGCCGCTCACCTTCCAACTGCCGAGTAAGGTTTGGTTATTCACGAATCTCAGGTGAACAACATATCTGGATTAGCCCAACATACAAACATTAGGATCTAGTGTCTCAGCTTGTGATGCGTGTTGCTCATGGGACACATGCGCTACCTTATTCCCTTCTACGGTCATGTTGTGGCAGCGTCTATATCATTAAGTGTCTGATTACTATTTCCGGCGCTACCAAGGCAGATGGTGACGAGCAGTGTCCTTCAACTGCTTCATCTCTATATCTGCCAAGCTCAAATGATGACAGTTGCACAATGCAAGTAGTGCTGGCATTGTTTGGTTGCAATCCTGCAAATATTTTGATGACTTCAAAGATATTTTGCGTAACTTGTTATTTAAGAAATGTTTCATGATGAGTTCGTAGTTCGCTATCGGAACTTAACAAAAATATGAACAGTGGTATCGAACCCACCGCATCCTTTTCCCGAAAACGTTCAAATTTGTTGAAACGTACATATTTTTTGCTCTCATGTTATTCCAAGTAGACTTTTTGATAAAATTCACATTATACTTTTTTGCACAAGACAAGAATTTTTTACTAGATTGATACCAATTTCCTGCTTTTTCGTCCATTTCTTCACTTTACCAAACATCTATGTTGCCAAATTTGCAAAGGATTGTTTAAATACTGAAAGTAATATATTGATATACGTTTAGGTTTGTTTTGAAGGCACTACTCCAGAGATTTCAATCTTCGTCACTGATACTCACCGTCCAGGTCCTAATGCTTGCCGGCGTTACTAACTAATTGCAACAAATTGCGTTTTATTTCTAATTGTTTTTGGTGAATCAGAAACGAAATCACATGCAATCATTTACAATATTTTGATTATATGTTACCGATGTTAATTGATGACCATCATACTTGGCCTCAATATGTTAATAACAAAATCTGACCAGTTATCACTGATTTACCATTTTTTTTCGTGATAATTTGACAACCATAGCAATTTTGTGCTCAATTTATCTTGCATTTGTGTTAACGCTGTTTGTCTAATCACAGAGTATTGCGGTCATCTTGGTTACCGCATACCGGTATGTTCAAATACCGTGATCCCGTAAAAATTTTGATGAGATTCCTTAACTATATTGAACTGTAGAGCACCTTAAGTTTCTATTTTTGGTAGGAATTTCATCCGAAAAATAACTAGTCTTGCAAAATGAATCATTTCATATGGCCAATGAATTGCCGGAATATCACAAATGACTTTATCCATACTTTTGTCAAATTCCTTCATATGCCGGCGGATATTCAGCGGTGCTCATTATAGTCATGAAACTAGTCTCATGCAGACTCGAAAACCCTTAAAATCTCAATAAATCAAAATAAAACCTCGAGGATTTTAGAAGCCCTTGAGAATCAGTTGCATTCTATCGTGAATTCTTGCAGATAGTTTTCAAGCTATGAATTTTTTTTTTATATATCCACTTTGCCGGGAATGTCAATTTAAAGAGTTTTTAAAATCGGAAATTTTATAAGTGCGAATAGAGAGCAGTAGGATGAAGTAAGACTTAAGTTAATATCCATCTTGTCAACAGATTGCAGTACCGTATCGGCTACAGCGTCCCGTCATACGTACGGTAATTTGCCATGAAGTCATTCACAAAGTTCAACGAAATAGGAATCACGTCCTACTATTAAAATAGCGATTCGACTCGATTCGACAGTTAAAACAAATCTTAGACTATAGCCTATGCATTTGCATGAAAGAATTTTGTTAGGACTGAGAATGACAGAGTGCAATATTTTTTTCAAAAAAGTTCTTGTCAACCTTGTCAACCTTGTACATTCTGTAGTCTAGCGGTGAGATCCAGATTTCACAAAACAACCCGATCCTCTAACTCCAAAGTGGCTTAGATTTAATGCTTAGATCAATTTTGTTACAATATTCTATATAGGCCTAATTAACTGGTTTTCTATTCATGCACATCAATGGAGTTGCTAGTGCTATTTCTAGTAATTCAGAGTAGACTTAATCTAAGATAGGTCTTAAATTCTCGCACTGCTTTTGCTTTTACAATTTGCATTAATCTAGACAGGGGTTCCCAACCTTTTCATGTGGCGTACCTCAAAGTATAAAATCATAGGATTTTTCATCATTCCGCGTACCCTCACTTAACATAATATAAAAAATAGTAAGAATTCAATCATATTGATGTTTAATTGCGGGTAGATTCTTGCATATTCTGCGTGCCACTCAAAATTCCCGAGGTTGGGAACCCCTGCTCTAGGGCATAGAGTGAGCATAGGGCCTGCAGTAGGTAGACGGAGATGGAGACCTTATCATAGTGACAGATGCTTTGATAATGACTTCTCAGTGCGATGTGCATTCTAGACTTACGAACTTTTCAGAAATTTGTAGGAACTTCATTGCGTTTATTTCCTTGGAAATGCATGTTTCGGAGAGAAGTGGAAAAACACAGGGAATCTTGTGCTCTAGAAGTTGCACAACAATAGCGGAATTTTGCTGATCACTACATTCGTCATTTCAAACCTTCGTTACGATAATATTGTTTCATCAGATCAACCAACAAAGGCTCTGGACGTCGAAGATCTGTCTGTATACGAGCTTTGAAATTGAACATTATTACATCGACGTCCATAAATTACTTGCGGATTTTTGTACGATTTTTGCTTGAAAATAGTTCAAGCCTTAACAGCTACTATCATGCTAGGTCATTGTCGGATGATTATTTGGCTCATTCTTGTATAAGTGTACCATGAAATGATTTTGGTGCGGTCCATGTCAAGACTCATTAGGTGACCCATAGCACACCATATGGTGCGATAACCATTAGACCGAAAAAGTACAAAATAAGGGATGTTATCTTCTCCACGCTGAAGTTAAGCTACAACAATGCGTCTGACTTATGCTGAAAATGAATTATTTGATTACTTCTGGAAAAAATAGAAAAATGTGTATTTTTCGATAGAGGTAAATATATTCTCTTATTTCAGCTATTCTCTTTAAAGAAGACTAAATTCTACATTTGAAGTGCATTCACGATTTCATATCTCCTGAAATTAATTTTTCTATAAATTAATAATTTTTTACTGAAATTTTCATTTCAGTCATTTTCCAGAAAGTGAGCTTTAAAGTTCTCGTCCTTGAACGGAGAATTTAGTAGGAATGATCAAATATTCTCACGAAAGATCTTCACTAATAAGTTATCTAATCACTTTCCCAACAGGGTTCCCGATTGGCTGATGTAGCACTCACTGTTTTCGCATGTAGGAAGACATGAATGATGGATGCGTTCATACTACTTTCTATTCATTTCGACAGAAGATCTGTGCAATAATGTAATAGCTGTAGAAGCAAGATATCAATCGAACTTGTACATACATGATTTACGAAATTATATGGATGAATGAAGGAAATCATTGAACGTGTTGCTTACCTCGCTTGCCGTCTGAGCTTGATACATAGAGATGATTCATTCCTATATTTCATAATGTGTGACCGTAAATGAATTTCTAGCAAGATAACCACATTATAATCATGCAGATAACGATGGTCGTCACGACAATTCGTTTCAAAATGAACAGTGGAGCTAACAGATAAATGGTGTGGGAGGATTAACTAATCGTCACGATTTTATGGTTATCGTATTTGTTTTATTGTGAACATAGGTGCACCGGAGTAGCCCCAGTAGCCTTCATTAAGAAGATTCAATGCATAACCCTATCAGGATGTGAAATCTGTGTGCGAGGAAGCATGAATGCAACATTTAAAAATGGTAATACTGTCATCTTGGAATGCTCCAACTATGTCACAGGTCTGGAGCGGTGGTGAGACGGAACATTGATTTCTTCTGTGTGTGCAGGAGTAGGCGATGGCGATATGGAAAGGGAGTGTTGCAAAAATGTTGGGTCAGTCTGCAAGCTACATTGGTTCTATCACAGCCTCCAGGGTGTGGAAATTGTGACCTCAGAACGATGATAAGTGGTTACATGACAATAGTCAGTGAACGTCTGGTGTTCTCGTCCTACATCAAAGCTCTTGTAGGTAAGCTTTAGGTGAGCATCGTGTCAGCTTCGCTCTAATGTTCTGGAATAAGACGTTATGTGATCTCATGAAGACTCTAATGACGAGTTCAATTTCCTTGTTGATCTCAACGGACTCGTAGGGAACACAACTGATGGATACGACAGTAGGCCTATTCAAAGAGTTGCTTTATACTGGAGGTGGTTTACAATATAGAGACATATCACTCTAATATGAGTTAACTATAAAACGCTATATTTTTCTGAATAGATCCAAAGACACGTTTCATGACGCGGTCGCAGCTTCGGTGTTTCGTATAATAGTCAATGTTCTCCTTGTTCATGCTGTTGTGAGAGGAGAGACGAATGTGTGTCCTGACACAGACTATGGATGTGTTGCTGTGTGACAAAGACCAATAAGAAAAATCCCCTGCTATTGTGTCAAAACTAAAGAAGGCGAGTGAAGGCTGAGTTTCAAGACATTCATGTTCTCTGACGCGCTGTTCGCAACCGCATTTTCAGGGGTCTGCCGATGGACATCTGTCCATCTAGTTCACCTCCATTCTGGACGTCTTTTGATGCAGCTCGAGTCGCTTCGTCTTTTGGCATTACCGAAACAGAGGAGCCGAGAACGACGCAAAATACAAATTGCCCAATTACCCTTTAAGGTCTTCACTTCTCCTTCAGTCACTAAGCTCAATTCCGCACATTCTTTTATGGGATTATCGGTCCTTTCAAGCTTCCTGTGGCTTAATAGCCCATGTTTCGCTCCCGTAGGTCATCAGTCTAGCACAAGTTGAATAAGTCCTTGTCCTCTGACTTCAAGGGAGTAGCGCGTGAGGTTGAATGGGAAGAAAGCTCTTGTAGCTTCTTCCACACATATCCTGCCCTCAATGTCACAGTCGAGTCGTGATTACATGCAGCACTCAGTGTGGCCGACGTAGTAGGATGACGCAACCTTCTCAAACTCACGGTCAACATATCGATCGACGATGGTTATCTGAGGAGCACTCTGATTTAAGCAGACAACATAAGAATACTGGTTTATGGTTGGAAGGCTGTCAGACATACCGCTGGATCTTTTGTAGATCCATTTGCTGTACTGATTCAAAAGAGGGAGTTGCCCCCTACACCAAGACCACAAACTCCGCAAGGCCAGTTTGAAGAATAAGCCGGTTGAGCATAGGAGATCGAGTTGCACGTAATCACCTTCATCTTCAGACCATCAGCGGGCGTTTACACGTTCAACTTTATTGCTGACACTGTTCGATCCATGTTTCAGAAAGGATTGTACAGACAATGGAAGCAAAGACATGCCTTCAAATCATGTTTCCTGTGTCAGGACACAGTAGCAACATAATGAATGGTGATAAAGAGAAATGCATTAATCTCTGACTTACTGTCCTCTGAGTGTTCGTAAAATTGTCTTAAGTTGCGCCTTGTTCAACATAGTCGCAATTACATTTAATAAACAATGCTCACAACAGATTTCCAAGTTATGCTGTCAGTTTTATTCAATGAATAGTGGATCTAAAGCTTAAATTAGATAGATTGTCATGCCTTACGATCTTTTTTTGATGCACTTATTCATTTGAATGTGGAACTACTGCATTTTTCTGCTCTATATGTGACTACTATTATTATTTACATATTTACAAAGATCTTTATTTGAGTTTATCGATACTTGACTGCCTGAATTCAATCAATTATGTTCCCCACTGTTAGAAGACGTTTTCATGCGATAATTGATCAAACCATATCGTCTGTCAAGGTCATCTACTACCAATTTCCAACAGGTACTTGACCGGTTTTGACCAACCAATTTTTGAGAAAGTAGAATTCAAATTTCAGGCTGTTGTTTCTACTAGTAACAAGATGATCGAGTTTGTAAAAGCTGATACTACCATTGGAAAAGGATAATACCATTTGTGCTGTATATAAGTAATTTCGGGCATCGCTGAATTCAGTAGCCCGTTTTTATAGCTCTAAGTCGCTGGTGCAAAATAGAGCTAATATTGTACACAAAATGATAGCATCAAATTAGAGTGCTTGAATAGAATTCAATGTAAAGAGGGTTGAAAATTCTCCGCTATTTTCCAGGACCCCACTTTCCCTGATAATTCATAACATATTGTATAGTATTGTAATATCATGATAATTGCCTAATTAAGTTCGGATTACAGAGATTACTCATTGCCAATCGGAAAATACACATGAGTGTAAAATAAATAAATTTTCTAATACCATGTGCAAGAGGTTTATTGCAGTATTGCACTTCATTCTTCTCTTCGATTATTGATATCACCAATTCGCTTGATGTATCGGCAATAAACTTATTTAGATGTAACGCCTTTTTTGCTTCAGCACCACTAACCATTTTTTTTTGAAGAAGTTGCTATTCTACTTGGAACAATTTACGCAGTTTTATAGTTTCCATAAATCCATTTGGGAAGAATTGGACACTCTGAAATGTCGTCAGCACATCAAGACCACCTCGGTGAATGGCTAAACATTTTCAATGCCTCTGCAAGGGTGTGATTTTTCTAGTTTTTGAGCATTTCCTCAGGCGCCTCAGTTTTTCCCCTAGGAGCAAGAAACGAAAATATAGGTATTGACTCATCATTTTGTCCGTTTTACCAACCTTCATGATATTTCGTAAGGCGCGTCTTGGACCTCAATCCTTGCTGTTTGGCTTTCACGAGGCGTCATGCCCCTCGTTCCTGTCCCAAGCTCTTGTCAGTTGGCAAACCGTTTTGTGGTTGTGCCGAATAAGATGCACGAATATTTATTCCACCTCGTGAAATCTAGAGGCAATGCGCATTATGCCAATGTCAGGAATGTTGAGATATGTTGTCATATTTGTCACATTAATTGTTCTTGGAAAACTTGAACAATTTTTATTGTTATATGAAGGCGATGTATATGGAATATTCTGTTTATTTCAGTCAGCAAATTTCCATCGACGTCCGGTAATTAAGTCGTCCAATTTATGCTACAATAATAGGACATGCAGTAAAGTGAAATATTAATTACTAGTTTCAATTATGCGAGTCTTGTAGCCTATAGGGAGCTTTGACTGCATCTACTCGTAACGTAAATCAGAAACAAGTCTTACATTTCCAGTCATTTTTGAGAGTTGCTTTCAGGACCTTGAAGTTGGACAAATTTGTGGTAGTTCTAGTAATTAGCAATTGATGCATTGTAATTTGATTTCAGTTTGAATTCAATTGCTGCTTGGCTGCCTGTGAGAAGACGGAGATCTCATAGAGATGAGCTTTACAAGCGATGAGATAAATTACATGATATATCGATATCTTCAAGAAGCTGGTAAGGCATTCCTTTAATCATTTTTTAATGAAATACAATGTTATTTTCTCTGCTCGAATAGGATATGAACACTCAGCGTTCATTTTCGGAATGGAATCGCATATCGGTCAGTCAAATATCGATGGCGCCCTTGTTCCCCCTGGTTCCCTGATATTACTGATCGAACGTGGTCTTCAATACACAGAGGCTTCTTTAAGTATTGGTGAAGACGGCAAAGAAAGAGCAGTTGAGGGATTATCACTCGTAGATTGCGTAATGCCCGATCTGGTGGAATCACGACGTCAGGTAGGTCGATGTTAGTGATGGATATTTTGGACATTGTACGCTACATAATCACATAAATCATGGACTGCATTCGCTGGTAAATTCTGAGGTTTTGAATGCCAATCATCGTAAAGTGGAATTTCCTCATCGTACACTTAGCGGAGTTCACAATTCCGTTCATTAGCTAAATGTATCTTTAGCCATGAAGCGACATGACAGATGTTAGTCGAGACCGCGTGCCATGACTGACATTAAAGTAATGTTCGATCCCTTCACACTGAAAGTCTGAATTGTTAAAAAATAGTCTTCTTATCTTAACAAGGAGGGATTTATTGTTGATGCTGGCAGTATAGATAAATACACACGCTGCAAGTTCTTAGACCTTAAGCAACAGGCCAAATTTATGTCAAAGCAGACAGTTTATGCAAGATAAGAGAATTCCTCCTATTGTTTTCTTGTCAATCTGCGGAGTATTTCATTTCCATGAAATCTACAGACAACGGAGTATATAGACCTACTTTAGATACTTAGATTACTTTGCTTTATCAAATGTGAAGCAGAAGAAACTCCGTTTTGGCCGAAAGATATTTAACAGCGCTGGACGCCGAAGATCCGTCTGACTTCACTTCTTATTTTCCGACCCAAAACGTTGGAGTTTTTTAATGCTTTACATTTGATGACAAAATTATCTCCCGACGACTGGTCAGTTGTGTACTTTGCTTTAGATTACTTTAGAGATTCAGATTTTAGAAACTGAAGATTGCATAAAGACTTCGACGTTGACCAGCAGTTGGCCTAGTAGTTGGCAGGTTGATTGATCACGTTAGAAAAACAGGTGTAGACAGTCTACGTTGTACAGATGTAGCATCTGCGGATACTCAGGAATGTTTGATTTGCATTGTTAACATCCCTTTGCTCAAACACTGATGAATGGAAAGGGTAAACTGGGGGACATAACCGCAGGATAGACGTTTTCCAAACATCTGATGATCAATCATGTCTATCTGACATCAGATCACTTTTGGTATCTAATTAACTTGATGACATAACTGTTGAAATAAGTGCTACTGTGGAGCATTCCGCCATATTATGTAAGACTAATAAGGGAAACAGTCAAAAATATTCCGGCCTGCACATAGTGTCAATTTTCAGTGATTGTTGCTAATTGATATTATCGATAATTCAATTTGTAAGCAACAAAATGTTTTGAGCTGTTATCGGTAGCTTTCATAAGACTCTTTCTAGATAATCACAGAAAAGTGTCAATAGTTTCGATCTGTGATTGGCCTATATGTTAAAAAATGGGAAGGGTGCCTGCTATGTCGTTAGAGCTATCAGACGATGCCTATTACGAAGCAGGATAAATTTCAATAAATTTAACATTTCCTTTTTTTACGACACAATGAGAGCTTAACCGTTTCTGCCGGCAACCATCTGTGATGTCTATACTTCGTATGTCTTTCGTTGGTTGCTCATACAGTAAATTACCTTTGAGCACCTTGAAGTTAAAGGAGAGAATGATCCTCTAAAATTCTCTATTTTAGGCACTGGCTGCTGCCGCCGCTCAGAGACAGCAAGTTCCAGGAGCTGCAGGCGGCTCCTCGTCCGGAGATGCTCAGAATGTATCGAATGCGTCCGGAACAGCGATGTCAGGTGCTGGTAACATGCCTCCATCTGGACAGGTTCTCCGAAACCATCAGGCCAATGGTAGCGGCGTGAATGCCGGTCCTGAATGTGAGGTCAGCACTTTCTCCAACACCGGATCAGCCACTGTCAGTTCATCCGATGTACCCTCCGTTGGCGAGCTGTCTGCTGCAGCTGCCGTGAGCAGTAAGTATTTGCTTGTAGTTCTGTTTTCTCTCCTTTGTGTTTTTTATTTAGTGCTGCAATAGGAGAGAAAGGCGTTGTGTACTCTTGCAAAGATGTGATCATTTTTGCTTGACTGCTAACTAAGCGATATGATGTTCGGGCTGTTCTTTGCAGTGATGAGATTTTACTTGGGGCAGGATAGCGGCAGTTCGATATTTGGTCCGTTTGAGAGCGGTTGCATACCGGGCTAAGGTCATTCACGATGCGAATTAAGTTTGATTTGCGATATCAGAAAATGCTAATCAATCACATCAGTGTTATTTTCAGATGTTATGTATATCATTTGTACATCGTGTGCATAACTTCAACGAAAATGTAGCAAAGACGTTTAGGTTCACATGATCTACCTTGTAATGCAACATGCAGAGCGCTGAGACGATGAGTGGATATAATGCTCTATGAGATGGATTTGTTGATCGTCATTATTCATAGCCGTAGAAGTTGATAACAGCAAGACCTCCAGAATGAAGGTCAAGCTTCATGCTACACACAGTTGTGGCACGCATTTTCGCTTTGATAGCATCAGCGACCATATCATTGGGCTAGAATCAATTACATGTGTAAGTCGAGGCTTCACATTGGTCATTCATGGGATTAAAAAAAATGGCGTGTTTTAGAACATGCTTTCTAACTCTCATTCATGCCACGACTTAGATATCACGTCGGTGCAGCGATCTTGAGTCAGTTTCTATATTAGTCAACTTCAGATGTTTTCAAACATACTTGCCTCTGGCTATCACAGGAATTCATAGCGACATTTTTGACCCAACACATCGAGATTCTTTAACAAAGGTGACAAAATATCACTTGCTAAGCAGTTTAGCAAAATTTCAAAATGATGTAACATGAAAATATACACATAGAAAAACATGATGCAGAAATGTACATCAGATGTCCTAGAGTACAGTCGGCTGATGGGGATCACTAGCTGATGTGCGTGAGCGTGTAAATGCAAAACGTGGCTAAAATGGCGGCAATGGACCGGTGTTTTATACGACAGAAGAATGCCCTTCAAGCTGAAGTCGATAAGACAGTAGTGAGACCGGTATCACTATATGCCACCGAATGCTGGGCTACCACCATTTCTCACGAGCGTGCCTTACGTACGATGGAGATGAGGATGCTGCGGTGGCCGCTAGGAATTACCTTGAAGGACCACGTAGAGAACGTAAAGGTGCGTCGCCGAATGCAAGTGGCCCCAATTACGGAGAAGACGGAGCTGCGGCTAAGATGGTTTGGACATGTGGAGCGAGGCTCGGTGGCGAAGCATGCGACACAGCTTCAGCTGCCTGGAAGGCGACCACGCGGCCGGCCCAGGGAACGATGGACCGATAGAATGCGCGCGAAAGGCCTAGCAAAGGAGAACGCACTCGACCGGCAACATTGGAGGAGATCAATCCGTGCGACGGACCAACGCCAGCAGAAGAAGAGGATCCTAGAGTACAGTATATGCAAAGCTAATCAAAGAGAAATATATAGACTTCGTCAAAAATATTTACAGAAAGAGATCTACCATAGGATGAGAAATTAAACAACATGAAAAGTGAGCGGTGCTCAAACAAACTATGATAAATAAGGTGGCAAGACTGGTTCAATACAGCCATTTACTAGATTAGGTGTTTTGGATGTTAAGGGCTTCAGGCGATCTTCGCTTAGCATTATTTCTTTCAGAGTACAATATTTTCTTGGAGGCCTTTAAGGTGTGCTCAAGCTGATTATACTGAATGATGATTTATGAATTAGTGGAATGACTTCACACGTGTAAAGTTGAGGGCTCAACATGAGCATTCGATTGCTATTCTGTGGGGTTGCTCATTTCTCTGCGTTCATGCGGTGCAGTCTTTGAGGCTTTATTTGAATCATCCCGGTTGGCGGGGGACCCTCAGAGGATATGAAGATGTCATCCTTGACTGTATCCGCGAGGTTGATTAGAAGATGCAATACATCAATGATGACTTCAGATCTACTATCTTCCTCCGACAGCGATTGTCTATCGTAAGAGGCAATGTTGCGTGCATCACCGAATCTTTTTTGATTTGCGAAGTGTCACCCATTTAGTAACGTCTTCTTTTATCTTCGTTTAATCATAGGTCACAGCTTTTAGAGGAATTTGTTTTTTATTGATTTCAAAGAATTGTTTCTGAGCTTTTTTTATAATAATAATAGGTCATACCTATTTTGAGGCGTTTCTCGCAAAAAAGAATAGAAAATAGTGAAATAAAAGGTATGGCCAAGGTTCTAAAACATTTGATTTCTTGTCTGATCTTTCATTCACACAACGGATCATGCAGCGGGTTAGATGACTGTTAATATTAAGACAATGCATCAATTTGCTGAAATTCATTGCTCTCAAACATATTACCTGAAAACGACGACCTTTCGTGTCCTGCTCCTTGTGACGTTGATAGTAACGTCATAGATCTTTTTATGGCTAATTTGATGAAATACTCCGCCGAAGGAATTTGCTTACATTAGTGAATTATGTAGATGTTCTCAGTCGTATTGATGTCAAATGACTTAACGCGTCTGTTTTCCTCATGTTGATTACAACAGAGAGATTGAACGCATTCGAGTCGAGTGTTGTCAATAAGCCTGCTGATACAAAAAATGGCATGTCTTTTTCGTTTGTCGTAGTTCAGAGAGTGTTCTGCAATCAAATGGTTTGCTCTTCATTTAGTATATAATGTGCAAGTGAATCAGCATTGATGTAAATATTTGTCATGACTATATGAATGGTGAGCAACATTCAGGGTTCCTACGCGTCGGGAAATGTCAGGGAAATGGATTTTTTCCCAACACCTGGAAAAGTCAGGAAGTTTCAAAAAAGGTTAAAATTTAACTAAAATGTCAGGGAATTATTTTATCCGATTAAATGTCAGGGAAAAATATAGGCTACTGTACAACAGCAGTTTCTTCACTGAAAAATTGACTATCGATACTTTTAATGAGATGTTGGTTAGTTTTTAGGAAATTCTTCTCTACCCGATTTAATGGAATGTGTATGTTTCTAACTTATAATTTGTTCGCTTATTGATTATGAAATCTCTAATTCCAGTGTATTTTATGCGCATTGAAATGACATGTATTCAGAGGTAGTTATTAAAATATGAAATTACACGAGCAAAGCATGTTTGTTGTAAATCGTGATTGACAAGACAAATTTCAACAGTTTTCATTTCATTTTGAAGTTTTTGTTCTTTAGAAGGACCCTAGCTGTTTTCAACCTTAAGTTCAACGTTCGACTTCATGACGGCGCAAAGTTAAACGGAGGCGTAACAAAGCAATGTCGTGGAGAGCTTGTCTCATGTAGCATTATTTTATTACATATTATTGCCAGAAGAATGCAATAATTTGACATTCAAACGAACTACCAAAAAATAATACTTCAATATGCTGTCCAAAAATTTTTGTCCGGGAACTTCTGAAAATTGTCAGGGAAATGTTAGGGAACTTTTGTGTTCAGATTGCGTAGGAACCCTGAACATTTCATTCTGTCAAAACTAAGTCTGTCTGACTCGGAACTTGAGTACAGAATACTAAAAATGAGAAAATTCAATAAGTCAAAATTTATCCGCACATCGGCAGCACAAGAGAAATATGAGGCTTACATGTGCAACTGTGCTCAATTATCACTTTTGATCAGGGTGACCACTTGGTCCGAATTTTCGGACTAGTCCGAATTGGTCCGATTTGGTCAGAATTTCGGGGGAAGGTCCGAAATTGCCAATTATGTAATCCATGGGTTTTTTCTTGCTACTTACCCTAAAATAAAATTGAGCAGCTTATTGAATTAATTTATTCTGTAATTAACAGAAATATTTTAAAAAATTAAAATTTTCATTCAATTGTTCGTAGATGTTCAATTTAATCTGGAATAATATCGATCTCCCACAGATCCTACAATACTTTCTTGGTTACTTCATGCGACTACGTGGTCTTTTTTGTTGAAGTCCAACATTTTACTTGTTTTTTCGTGTTCATATTAGCGACCAATATTTTTGAGCAGTTTTTGAGTCTATCAGCATGACGTGTTGATTTACAAAGTGAATGATATAAACTTCTCAACAATCGTAGATAATTTGCGAAATAAGGGACAGAGACCATTCATTTTAGAATTGAGTATTTGATCAGAAAAAATAGACAGTCAATGTTGAAATTACCCATTTATTTTGATATGATAATTATTTTGTATAAGTCAATCAACTATGCAATCTGCTTTTCATATTTTTCCGCTTTCCATAAAGAAGCAGACGTACATGTAGTAACTGTTCTAGTATTCATTACGGTTTTGGTATTTCAAATTCAATGGTGTCTTTAAATTATTTTGCAAATGTGCTGCATGTAGTTAATTCTGTAATTTGATATTTGCCGATTCATTCAGCTTATTGTTAAAACTTTCTCGACATGACTGGGAGTCGTATTTGCATTTTGTTTTGCAGCATTTAACTGAATTACTGCCTACATTTATTTGTTTTATATGAGATGATAAAACACATATGAAAATTTCCATAATATTCTATGTTTTTCTTTGTATACATTTCATTTGGATAAGTACTACTATAGTCAAATCATCAAAATTTAAAATCTATGTGACGTCATTGTGGGACAGACTTATGGTCCGATTTTCGGTCCTCCTGAAGTGGTCATCCTGCTTTTGATCGATGTTATCGAAATCGAATGTTGAGTTGAAATATCAAGACGACAACCTTCAACGTATTTTTAGAAGAATTAATAATTTCGTCGATCGAAGTTCCTTACGTCCGTTTGCATGAATTCTACATGAAAGGATGTTCTATGGTTCGCTGAAGTTGTCCATCGTTGATTGCTCGCATGTGTTTCCGTGACAATAAGGGAACATCAAATGTAAGCGGTGTATCATCAATGTCATGTCTTCAAACATGCAGTCACCATGACAACACTTTAAAATGATCGAATTATTCGCTTTGTCACTAGAAATCTAAACATGAGAAATGGATGATAGCTTTCACTTTTGATTGTATGCGTTGAAATTAATACTCTGCATTTAATGTTCACAGCTTTGAAGTTGAATTGTCGTTGAATTACAAAGACACCAAGAAGAGAAGGCTGAAAGACATTCAAAGGATTAGTTATATCGACTTGCTACACGGAAGCATAATTGTTTTACTTAAAATCAACTTTCCTAATGATTTGAAGGAATTTATAAAAGGGGTCCACTGGATCCCCCCTCAGGTCTCTGAGGGTCAAAGTCACTTCTTCCCACAAGGGGTTAGACGGTGTGGGAACAGTGGGTTTCCAGATGCCCTTCCTGCCGACTTCCAATGGTGCGGTAAGTGTCAAAGAACATCATTGGCTGAAATCATTATCATCCAGTACAGGGATCTCAATTTTCCGTCTTTTTACGAAATTGGTCTAATGTAAATATTCCAAGTTTATGCATTCACCCCCCCCCCCCCGGTTTCTCCCGATTTTCCATTTTTTCTTCTTGGCTAAATTGCGATCCCTGATGTGTTTTTAGGTCATCAGAAAACACGTTTTATATTAAAGAATTTGAAACTTCTAAACCCGTGATATTCAAATATCAAAAACTGCGTTGGAAATCACAGGTTATTTGTATTAGCCGCATTCTAACTGCACTATTGCTCACGCTGATACAGAAAACAGCTACATACACCAACATCTAAATAAATGATGGAAAACGATCACACATGATCACATCTGGATAGTGAAAACAATTGAACTCATCTCATAACTGCGCATTTCGAATCTCTTTGATGAGCAGTGTACGTTTTCTTCAATCTCAAAGGCTCCTCCATAAGAGCAATTTTGAAGTTGTAACTTCGGATATAATTCCTTAGCACATGATTACATTTTCCAGTGTTAGGCTTGCATTTGATTCTTGATTAGCACAGCAAATATACTGTTTCTTGTACGTCCCTCGCATCATTTCAAATCTCTTTGCACTTAAACTGTCTCATGAATGATGATAAATAATTACAGCTGTCTTTTATCAAACAAGACATCACAGCAAAACATGCTGATAATAATCGGCGCCGTTCAGTTAGTGCGCGTCTTTGTTCTATAATGGTATCGCATGATTGCATAAGTAATGGAAGTAAGTCCTGTTACTGCGCGTGAGTCACTTAGTACTTTTCACTTAGTGCGCGTAAAGACTGGGCCGGCTATAAGTTGCATTCAGATGTGCATCGCATGTTTCAAGAGCCGCAGAGGAAACCCATGTATTGCGAAGGACGGTCACATTTGATGCAAGGACAAGAGCAACAAGAACGGCACCATAGCATTCCGTTGTGTAGTCAAGACCTGCTCCTCAAGAGGAGTTGCTGGCAAAACGCTGGAGTTGCTGGCATTTGATGCTTTTGTTTTTTATTCTTGTTTTTAAGATAAAAATCTACGAATAAATGCTCATCTATGAAAGCATTGTTTTTCCTAATTGGGATGTTTCTTGATAACCTTCTAGATAGTTGAGTCAAATTAAAGTAGAACTTATATTATAAAGAAACACGCGTACTAGCAGGACGCGCACTAATAGAACGCGCAGTGACGGGACGCGCACTAGCCGGAAGACACCTAATAATCATGTCCGGAGTTGGTCGCTATTCATTTTATTTGTCTTCACTTGTTATTTTTAATGAAGCTCCAATATATCATAGCGTAATGGCCATTGATGATGGGCTCGACACATCCTTGCTCTCATATTTTTGCAATTAAAATCCTATGTCAGTGTATCCTTCTATACTAAGCTTATAAACCACGTGAATTGTTCTTGATACCATATGAATATATGAAGAAGCTTGCGCTTGACAACGCTGGTTTGAATACTTCTCCGAAAGGTATAGACCGGCTGTCAGTTCTAGCCTCTGAGTTGATATTTACAGGGAGCATCTTGAAGGTTAAAAGGGTTTTCCCGAATATCACAAAGAACCAGAATTAGTTAGTTATTGCAATTTATGATTCCACTATTGCACTTAATGAGAGTCACAGCTGATCTTCATAGATGACAGGCACAGCCTATTTAGCTTCTTCGCTGCTTCACCATTAATTAAGAGACTGAAAAGGACAACGTCTGTTACCTGTGACTTCCATCTATGAGTCATATGAAGGAGCTGTTGCGTTAGGATTGCGTAATCACTTCTTGTTGATGAAGAAAAGGGCTTCACTGCAGCAGCGAATTCGGACGTGTTGTTTTATGTGCACTTCTGCTAATAGGACAGATTTGTCCTATTACGAAATCTTGTTAGCTGACAGCTGAATGATGATTCTACGCTCAATTTGTCGCCATTGAGTTCTGTGGACAACAAACGGATGATGTAATTGTCTGCTTTTGTTCAACTCATTTGAGGATTCAGCTAGATTCAAGATTCTGTCTTGTGGAGAAGCGAAGACACCTTGATTTCAGGGGAGGGGCCAGATTAATTCCTATCTGTATAGTATACAGTAGCAGTCTGTCATTTTTCGTATTTAAATTTTTCTTCCCATTTGATAGATACTAATTTGTTCATGGCTGCTGTTTTTTTTCAAAAGGTAAATAATAATTTGTGACTATCAATTTTCCTTGCTATTTGTGCTTCATACAATAACATGCTATTCAGTCATATAATTTTCAACCACAAAATACTTATTCAGTAATTAGAGGTCAACTTTTATTTGACTAGTTCAACAACATGTTTGTAGCTGCCAGATTATACTTCTCGTATGCTAGGTTTACTTAAAAGATTATTCAGTGGGCAGTAACTATGAGTATATAATGCATAACCACGTTTTGAATAACTTTCAAATAAAAGAAATTGATTTTGTTGATTTTTGCGAACCGAAGCTGTAAGTTTTGAAAGCCAGATATTCGTCAAAAGAATTGATACAAAATCAGATCATATTTTTATAAAAACTGACATCTGCTTCGAATTTACAGAACCATACTAAGCATAACCATATCAGATCAGTACTTTTCTGTTCTTTTTACGCCACTCAACTGCAAAATCAGGGGAGGCAGAGCCCCGTGGCTGAAGAATATATGACTATGTCCGTTGAAAGGCACGCACCAGGCGGTGCGGAGTCAACTTGATGCTTCCGAATTCTCATGCATCTCGAGCAGCTTGAGGGCTGAACGACGCAACCCATATCAACATCTTGATGTATTAGCCTAATATGAAAAGTCGGTTACAACTCTTGCGTTTCTTTCTCCCGACTTTATTTTGGCCATCAGAACTCTAATTAAAAATGTACAAAGTATTACACCCAAGACACTCACAGAAGTCCTTGTCACGAGTCACCATGTAAACAGCTGTGGAGCCAGCTTGTACAGCACGGCGGACACTAGAAAATGCTTTCATCTCACCGATTAGTACTCGGCTGATATTTCAATGAAATCACCCTCAGACATACAGCTTTGGTAGATTCATTGAGGAATATCAGCCGAGCATTAATCGGAAACATGAGAGCATTTTCTAATGTCCGCCGTACCTTTCACAGCTGTGTATGGGCTGACTCGTTGCAAAGACTCATTGAGTTGAAACGTTGGATGCAATACCTCACACATGTTTTTGTTGCATTTTTGATGGGAGAGCAGGGCATAAGTTCCGAACCAAAGCAGCTTCCTCCCGTCTGCCACAATCAACTGAAGAGAATAGGACCAACACGTGGATGAATAAATTTTGAACTCACTTGTCATTAAATGTGTCAGACCTGTCGAAAGTTATGGTCAACTTCCAAGATAATGATACGACCATAACTCGCCTATAATGCTAGGCTTGTCTGATACGATTGACATAAATTAAAAAGCATGCTCATTAAATGAATATCCTTGACTTAGTAGAGATTTTTAGTTGAAAAGGAGATGCTAAAAATGTTATGCCAAATAAGTAATGTTAAGTGGTTTCCATTCGCTTGTTGTTGAAACTCTAACTATGTCAATAAATTAGCACAGAAAATGCAAAACTTTAATTACATTGACTGCAGTATTTAGAAGTCCTTCCAAATACTGCAGATATTGACCAGACAGATTCAACAACATTATGTCGAAGCTGCTTGAGAATGGCCGCTCTTCGATTTGGCTCTGATTTTCCTCAATGCTCGCGTTTTATTCACACTCATCAAAGTTTCCTTCAGAACTGTTTCTTCTGATATTTTTCCTTCCTTCTCTCAGTTGGCCAAGTTGCTATGACATGTCAGGTAGAACTCGTGTGTATCTCCTGTCGACTGTACCAATTTGTATAGATTGCATAATCCTAACGGCTGACAGGAATTGATGAATATCTTGCCTTATTCATGTGAGTGAAGAAAACTGCGGACCTGGACTGGGTTCTGGGGAATTTTCAACTTCTTTCCAGAATTATTCATAGTATTCTCATGTTTTAGTCACAAAATTCGACTGCAATCGTCTTTATACGCGGTTAGCATTTCATTTTGCCCTCATGAGTAAATCCAGTTCATCATATCTAGCATTCAAACTCACTTTCTAGTTTTTCATTATCTTTGTGAAAGTTCTACAGCTTTCATATTGAAATGCACTTCTCTGAAATCGATCTAATGCGTCAATAACCCTCAACTCTATTTAATCATTTTAAGTGGGAAAAGGAGTGTCCATTGTCGTGTTGATTGAACCCCATTGGTTTTTGAAAAGCGCCTCTCTTCGGAGGATATTTTAAGAAAAGCAATAATGAATGTGGCTATGACAATATGTTCATGGAAGAGAAAGCAATGTAATGTCGAGATAGTCGCAGTCATGATAGCGTCCGATAAGATTACCGTGCCATTCAACGATGTCAGATAGCATCTCACCGGCTAAGTGAATGAGATGGTTTGTTGGGCTCCACATTATTTTTTGTATTTAGCCGGTGTCTTCGTATTTTAGTCATAATTATGCAGGTCTAGGCAAATATTGAGTTGCATCCGCAGATGAAAAATGGGAGCAGACCTGAATGGCTGCCATTTCATCCAATGTCGGGATTCAAGAATCATCAGCAGATCTAGTGCCTATCTCTCAACATCGACACAACTCCCTATTCAAAGTTGCAGCCATGATCGGGTGAATTTGAGAAACGCAATTAGCATATTAAGTGAAATTTCGACGGATATGAAATCTCAACTCTGCCCGGCCATGGCTGCAAATTCACCTGTTCAGGTATGTTCCTACCGTTCAACTGAGGATGCAACTCAATGTTCAATTATTCTATTTACATTGTTTTGAATTGAATTGGAAAGAGCCAATATTGAGAGATGTTGATTCTATTTGTTTTCGTTAGTTATTACAATCAATTTCAGTTAACATCCGCTAACTATCTTCAGGCTGAAAAGGAAAGAAATTAGCAGGTATTGAACCAATTCAGTGTAAAACTTATCTCGAGTGGGCCGCTGTGGTTCCTGCTTTGTGTAGCCGACTTTATCTTCGATTTCATCGGCAGCACAGAACAGATATTATGAGACCCATTTGCTTCCTTTCCTTCGATCTCCATGATTTCCATCATTTGCATAGAGATATCATTTTGAAAATCGAAAAGAATTGAAAACAATCTGTGTTCAGGCACACGACATGTTTCAGCTTTACAAAGCCATCCTCAGGTGAACAAAGATATGTACACGATAAAATTCTCCTAAATATAAAATTCGTGGTTACATCGGATGGTATGATCACATTTCAACGCTAAAATCAAGGCTACATCGGCAGCTGGGTCAGGCATTTCATTACTAGGATGAATGAACACTTGAAAGGCTATCCAACGCCTTCTGAAATTAGCTTGCATATTCACTCTCCTCACAGAGATAATTTCAAGGTCGTTTCTCAGACGAGGTACCCTAGACATCTCGAATCTATTCTATTAAAGAAATCGAACAATAGCCTGATGAATGAACGGGAAAGCTCCATGAATCTATGCCTAAATTTGTAGAACTGTAAATAGAATTGATTTTATTTCATTATTCTTTGTATCTTTGACTGTTGTGAATGACCTTGATTTTAGCGTTGAAATATGATCACACCATCCGATGTGACCACGAATTTCATATTTACGAGAATTTTATCCTGTACATATCTTTGTTCACCTGAGGATGGCTTTGTAAAGCTGAAACATGTCGTGACCTGAACACGGATTGTTTTCAATTCTTTTTGATTTTCAATACTATAGGCACTATTTCTTTAGATATCATTTTGTTTATCTCTCTATGTTACTCCCCATGCATGAATTTTGAATTGTCTCCCTGTAAAATCCTTCCTTCTGACGATGACCAGAGAGTTGGTCGAAGTATCGGAGGGTTTATGACAACAACAAAAATATTTCACAAAAACGTCGGTTCCTAATTATGATATTCGAAAAATGACACAAGGCCTCTTAATATATGAACCAATTCAATTCAAGACATGACAAATAGCAAAGACTATTTGTTGAAAATATTTACATTGCTGTTTGCAAAAAGCTGCATAAATATTGATTATTACAGGCGTGGTAACTTAGGCGACTTGTCCATTGTGTTTAAAAGTAGTGGTTTCACTAGCATGCTAACTTCATAATTTGTCTGTATTAAGTGATTCAAAATCAAAGGGATTCGCTCCGTTGTTTTCCTACTTTTGATTTTCAAATAGGTTAACTTCAGCATTGAATAGCTTCGAATGATGCAACCCTGGTAGATCTTGAGATGTGAAAACCATTTCCAATTAGGCCTAATTAATGAAATATCGATAATTAGACCTGATCACGGAATACTTGAGAATAAAAATGATTTTTCGTCACCAAATAATTCCAACCTCCAAAATCTCCCATCGGAGAAGTGTCGGGGTTTGATATTCTATTTCATTATCTTGTACTATTCCAGCATATTCTGGTCATACTCTTTCCTCGAGCAGCGAAGAGAATGTGATTACTATGAAAAAGTTGTAGTATTTTATTTATTTCGCTATCAAAAATTGACCAATCAATTGAAATTATGTACGCACGATTAATCATGCCTAATACTAGGCCCCTGTCATTGCTTAGGGCAATTGTCTCCAAAGTTCCATACTCGTCAAATACTGTAGAAACTAGTCCGTTCCTAAAGGACATGTATGCTGGGTTATTAAACTTTGGGAATTTCAAGTAATTGGTTAATTTTTGATAGCGAAATAAATAAAATACTACAACTTTTTCATTGTAATGGTTATCCCGAGAACTTTGTTCTCAACCTGGTTAAACGAAGAGAATATGCTCCGTGCAGTCTGACTGAGGTGGCATATGAGTTCCATTCTCTAGCAATAATCTCTAAAACAACATGATGAGGAAAAGTTGATTATCACACAAATAATCAATGCAATCTTGTTGTTTCAAACTTCAGTTGTTTAAGAGGTTAGATTACAGTTAAGCGATTGAGCAGTCAAGAAGCCGATAGAAGTCTCACTAATATAAAAGGAAGTTTGATACATTCATTTCCTGTAATTGCGATACTCTGATTTCTCCGTTTTGGAAATACGAGTCGAAGGCTGTGTACATTTCTCGAATTCAATTTCAATCTGTGAATACATTTTTCAAAACCTCAAGTGTCTTCCTTAACCATCAGAGACTTCTTAATCATCATTTTGATTGGATGAAATCTTCTTAATTTCGTTTCGTCTCAATCATCGATTCTTCAAATTGTGTTGACTTGTGTCAAACTGCATCGTTGTAACGTCAGCCCAGCGTTGCACCTGAAGGAGAGCTGACCGAAACATATTGTGTCAATCAACTATAAAATCAAATGTATCCTTTCTATTGACGTGTTTGTAATTCGCGTATTTATAAAATTGAGTAAGGGATCAGATTTTTTCGTGATCTATAGTAGCCCATTTCCTTTTCCGTTGTTGAAGCCTAGCTTATCAAATTATTAGTCGTACAATATTAACGTAAAGTTATGTATACGTAATGAATACCAGCGATATAAGCAGTAGTTGAAAACATTCAGGAGAAATTGTTGATTGCAATCCTTGTAAATATTAATAACAAGGTTCGGCCGAACCTTAGCGATTAAAGTTCGGGCACACCGAGTTTTATAATTTCTTAACAACTTTTGATTACTAAAGTTGTATCTCACTATTGGCATCAGGTATTGTGACTACAGTCACACAATGATGCTCTTCCACGAACAACAAGTTAATCATATTTGGCTTTTGGATAAATATTCAAAAATAAGACGATTTGTGAACGAGGCTAAACTTGGGAATAGAAGTGTGTATCGGTTGTGGTGATGGAAGTGGGAGACGTGTCTTATTGTTAATAATTCGGCGGTAGGAATACTTCGCTGCGGTAACCTAAGCGATTGTTTTCGTGCGCATCCGAAGAACCATGCCTATATCTTCTAAACTCGCGAAATTCAGTGACGAGTTGATCTTGTCGTTGATATAATTTCCTAATATTGAGGAGACTTTCATGCTGTCAATTAATTTAATTTAATTCTTTCATTATTTGAGCAGAGAGCTGGACTTCGATACGTAGCTCTTTCTCAATAAAGTATCATCCGAAGCACCTGCCAATAAGCGTGATTTGGCTCAAAGCAAATGTATACGTGCAACCACAGCTTAATGGTAAACAAATGGAAACATATTGAGGATTATTATTGTACGTGAAAATGAAGAGATAAATTGTCTTGTCATGACACCCTGCCTGGCATCACAATGAATTATTGTCTCAAGCAGATTTTTTCTCGTTAATTGAACACGCGTGATTCATGTCACCGTTTGATGTCTGAGTATTAAATTCTGCATAGTATCATGTCATGAAATCTTAACACATATGTTTCTTGTTCTGCCAGCTAAGCAGACATGTATTTTAGTACCGCAACACTTGCGAAGTTGACAATGCGCTAGTGGATTTAGAACTTTAGTTATACTGTTCATTATAGGAAGCCAAAAGCGTCGATGTATGCTTGTTACTGTATTCTTTTTTCAAAGAGGTTACGAGGCCTTTCTGGCGTCGCAGACGGCCATCGTCAGGCAATTGAATGTAACTGTAGTGTCTCGTACACGCGCAGTACGTGATTAACATTCGATCATATCAAGCCATTCAACAGAGACAAATAAAATAAATCATTAGTAGAAAATAACAAAATAGGACACTATCTCTTAGACATCAAACTAGTAGTAAGAAAATAAGTTAAAAGAAACGAAGGAAAGACAGAATTATTTACTCCACACATTCCCGACATGAAACTTAGTCTTGTTGGACGAATTGAAGCGGATCATCAAGGAATTGTTGTGGTCTCAAACTTTCAATTCGTCCAACAAGACTAAGTTTCATGTCGGGAATGTGTGGAGTAAATGATTCTGTCTTTCCTTCGTTTCTTTTAACTTATTTTCTTACTACTAGTTTGATGTCTTAAGAGGTAGTGTCTTATTTTGTTATTTTCTACTAATGATTTATTTTATTTGTCTCTGTTGAATGGCGTGATATGATCGAATGTTAATCATGTACTGCGCGTGTACGAGACACTGCAGTTACATTCAATTGCCTGACGATGGCCGTCTTCAACGCCCGAAAGGCCTCGTAACCTCTTTGAAAAAAGAATGCAGTAACAAGCATACATCGACGCTTTTGGCTTCCTATAATGAGCGGTATAAGTGATTCAAGCCCTCTATTTCCAGAAGTTTGAACTTTAGTGTAGGTAACCAGCTGATAAAATGAAAATTTGAAGATTTTGAAAAGTTCATTGTATGACCAGGATTGATTAAACGACTATTTAAAGTTAACGTTTCCAGAGTAAAAGAAAGTGGGTCTACATCAATCACTGATTTTTTTTTATATCTAGATGTATTGTGGCAGGAGCACGTGCTGGATGAGCAGCGTTGCTGTGCCAACTAATACTTCGTGTTATCATCCTCTTCTGTTCTGCAGGCGTCAACAATGCGGTCAGTAATTCGGTGGATCAGCAACAGCACGCTCTGCCGGCCAGTCGTGTCACTATATTGAAAGGACACACTTCCGAAGTTTTCATTTGTGCTTGGAATCCTCTTCGAGATATTCTGGCCTCTGGGTATGTCTGCAATTCGTCAGCTGTTGTAGGCATAGAAATTGACAATACCATAGATAGATAGATAGAAATTGACAATAGAATAGACTAACCATAGATTTTCCATGTGCCATCATTGTACATAGGCAAGATATCGAACGAACTTCCATTCTAGTGTACTATTATCCACTTCTATGGTTGTAGGGTTATAACGGAATTCTAACTTTTCAGCTCAGGAGATTCTACGGCAAGATTATGGAATCTTCAAAGAGGAGTTCGAGATGTCCACGATCAATCCAATCATATCATTCTTACTCACTGCGTGAACCGTGGAGGTCAACAAGTTCCGAGTAACAAGGATGTCACATCACTGGATTGGAACGTGAGTGATAAAACGGATGTGTTATTCTATATTTACACTGATGCCTTCATAATTAGATAAGACTTGTTGTTGTAATTGCTAGTTTTGATGAACTGTTATTATTGCAATAACTTCATAAATCATGAGGATGCCTGAAATTAAATATTTTATGATGTCAAACAAACCATGATTGAAGAAGTGATCATTACCTTCCTGATTTCGCTAGTTTGTCCATCCCAATATGGAGAAAATCATGTTCAGAGAATTAGGTGTACTTGGAAGCTAGAATGATTAAAGACTGGCCAAGTTCAAGCAAAATGTGGTCAATGTTTTCTGTTCCGCTCTACAGACTGACTGGTCCTCCAGATGCGACCTGTTCGGCAAAACTGCATAGCCAATGCCTAGTCTCAGTGGTTTTCTTTTGGAAGACATCACATCGCGGTAATGTAGACAGCGAAATGGCGGACGTTTTGCCGACGAAGGACACAGCTTGTATAGCAGCTACATGACTTCGTATCATCTCCTGCCGCCAAGGCTGTGGGATGTTCTTCGAAAAAAGAAATAATGAGCTAATTTTATGATATTGTCAATCTTTTGCTGATTGATTCCTTTTATACTTATTTACGGCAGCCACATATTTCCTGCAGAGGCCAATACAAGAATATTTCAGCTCCAGGGTTCAGGGAAATAATGAAGTGCCCATTAAAATTGGTGGTAGGATGGCTTCAGGTGGACAAATGCCCGCCTCAGTGCACAAGTGCAGAAGGCATATGGCTAGAGTCCGTCCTCCTTGGGAGGCACCATCGCTCTCACTTGAGGTCTCTTCTTTGTGAAGTAATAAAGTACCAGGGCTAGAGTCTGTCCACCTTGGGAGGTACCATCGCTCTCACTTGAGGTCTCTTCTTTGTGAAGTAATAAAGTACCAGGGCTAGAGTCTGTCCACCTTGGGAGGCACCATCGCTCTCACTTGAGGTTTCTTCTTTGTGAAGTAATAAAGTACCAGGGCTAGAGTCTGTCCACCTCGGGAGGCACCATCGCTCTCACTTGAGGTCTCTTCTTTGTGAAGTAATAAAGTACCAGTGCTAGAGTCCGTCCACCTCGGGAGGCACCATCGCTCTCACTTGAGGTCTCTTCTTTGTGAAGTAATAAAGTACCAGGGCTAGAGTCTGTCCACCTTGGGAGGTACCATCGCTCTCCACTTGAGGTTTCTACTTCGTGAAGTAATAAAGTACCAGGGCTAGAGTCTGTCCACCTTGGGAAGTACCATCGCTCTCACTTGAGGTTTCTTCTTCGTGAAGTAATAAAGCACCAGGGCTAGAGTCTGTCCACCTTGGGAGGTACCATCGCTCTCACTTGAGGTTTCTACTTCGTGAAGTAACAAAGTACCAGGGCTAGAGTCCGTCCTCCTTGGGAGGTACCATCGCTCTCACTTGAGGTCTCTTCTTTGTGAAGTAATAAAGTACCAGGGCTAGAGTCTGTCCACCTTGGGAGGCACCATCGCTCTCACTTGAGGTTACTGCTTCGTGAAGTAACAAAGTACCAGGGCTAGAGTCTGTCCACCTCGGGAGGCACCATCGCTCTCACTTGAGGTTTCTTCTTTGTGAAGTAATAAAGTACCAGGGCTAGAGTCTGTCCACCTTGGGAGGCACCATCGCTCTCACTTGAGGTTTCTTCTTCGTGAAGTAATAAAGTACCAGGGCTAGAGTCTGTCCACCTTGGGAGGCACCATCGCTCTCACTTGAGGTTTCTTCTTCTTGAAGTAATAAAGTACCAGGGCTAGAGTCTGTCCACCTTGGGAGGCACCATCGCTCTCACTTGAGGTTTCTACCTCGTGAAGTAATAAAGTACCAGGGCTAGAGTCTGTCCTCCTTGGGAGGCACCATCGCTCTCACTTGAGGTTTCTAACCCTCTCCTGGTGATGGTTGTGATTGTGTGAAGTCTACACCCACCCCTAACTTGCTAGTATGGTTCTGTGCTTTGATTGGCACAGGAATGAGTTAAAATAAGTTGCTTTTGTCATGAAACAGCATTACTAATGCTCATCAGCACTCATGTCAAAAACCGTCATTGTTGGGCAAACCTGTAACTTATCAGCTCACTGCATCAGTCTGTCAGTGAAATTATTTAACTTATTTGTCTCAGTGAAACTTCATAAGATTGAATTCCTCTAATCATCCGAGCGTGTTGAAAAGGTCATGTTCTTCATCCCCAAATCGGTTGTCCAAAACGCACACTTAGGGTCTGCTTGTTTAATTGAAAAACAGTGGATTTCCGATTTTACCACAAGCACTTGATATCCACTCAGCTATCTACAAGCGTTGGTGTTCTTCAGGGTTTCCGCGCTCCCAGGAAAACCTTGAAAATTAATTTTACCCTAGAAATCTTGGAATACACCTTGAAATTTTGAGACTAGTGATATGTCTCTTGGACGTGATAAAGTGGGATACTCAATCACGCAGGGCTTGGGGTCCTATTTTCATGACAGTACCGGTGTATCCCAACTTCACCAATCACTACAATTTGTGATCTGCTTTGATGAATCTATGAATAAACTTGTACCTTACATTCCATTCACAATGCGTTTGGTCGAGAGATGGATGCTTGTAATTTCAAGATAAATGAAATATACGAGTAAGTGCAATTTGGATGTTATTCCAATATTTCCCAACACGACGAGGTTTCTCCCTGCTTTGCGATGTGCATGGAAGCGAATTCCGGAATTTTTGACGGCCATCGGGATCATTTCTGAGAGTCGCCAGAAAATGCAATGAAAATTGGAGGGGCAGGCGGTTGGGCATGTGGGCCCCAAGGATGGAATGACATCTTCATGTAACGACTTCCGGTCATTGCTATTGATATTATGCATAGATCCCCTCTCTGATGATCAGTGGGCTGGAGGTTTCTCCTGTGGCGCTTTAGAATCATAAAAATTCTACTAGTTATGACCCAAAAGGCTGGAGGTTTTGTCTGCGATACTTCGCCTCAATATGGTTGAGCTCCAATTAATTATCTGTGGCCTTAGCGCATTGATAACCAATGTGAGTATTTTTAGCCGCAGCATAGGTATAGTGTGTAGGTGCATAAAGATTCATAACTACATGTATGTAAAATCTATTCTTGGATTACTTGTAATCATATCAAAACTGAAAATGGACCCTAGAAAAATTACCGTGTGCTCTCCCCCCCCAACACTAGAAGAGATCTTCCAGAATTTTTTGTGACACCACGTTCTCATTCCTGAGTGCGAAGGTATTCCCATTGAAATATTGTCCCCATGGATGGGTGGAATATATTCCTGTGATCAAACGTTTGCAAATTTATCCACGCATTTAAGAAATATGTTGAACACGTAGAACAAGCTGGTTCGTCCAATCCTATCAGTATCAGTTTCAAAACGGTTAGCAGAGACACAAAGGATCTCTGTTTCTAGGAAAAGACTTTGAAAACCTTGTTTCTTTATTTCTCAGCCGAGTTATGACATTCTATGATGTATAATTTATGACGAATTCTTTAAAAATATTGAAATGAAAAAAAACTTTCGGTTAGTGATATCAATGATTCAAGGAATTATCGACCTCTCGATGAAGTTAACTTCGGATTCTCGACTTTGCAAGCTGTCGAAAGAGTCAGTCTATTGAGTAAAGTCCTGGAGAAAAAGCAATTTCACGAAACCTTGCAATTTTGTTTCGTCAATAGTATTAATTTCATGGTATCCAAACTCCCTCGGCATAGAGCTTCGGGTAGATTCCCCCGGAATTTTTCCTTTAAATTTGCCGCGTGAATTTGAGTAGCATTTCCTTGCAGAAAGCGCGGAAATTTTCGTAAAATTTGACCCCTGAATTTTGGTAAACTTTCTTAGAAAACACCTGGAAATTTTAATTTTTGCGCGGACACCCTGGTTCTTGACATGGCCAAGACGTGGTTTTGTGCGATCTTACATGCGATTGTTTTTAACCGCTTGCAGGCAGTCCAGCACCAATGGTTGACAACAATGAAATATAGAAGCTGAAGACTGCATCTCCGTTCAAACCAGGTTGTTGTTAGTCGGCGTCTGATGTACAGCTATCAACTATATTTCACTTCACATTCTTGACATTTACATTGTAAATAGCATTAATTTCATCGATTTACCTGTCCAGACTATTAACAGAATGTCTGCAGACTATGCAGCTTTGAGATAAAGAATTGAACTTCATCGCTTATGTTCGTGACAGCAACTGATGAAGATGTTGCACACATTGTACAAGCAAATGTTTCCGCCATGACGTAGCACGGTATCTTTAATCGCAGTAATTGTTCTGGATTGCAGCATGATGGATCACGGCTCGCCACGGGATCCTATGATGGTTACGCCCGCGTTTGGGATAACAGCGGTAAGCAAAATGGATGTATATTTTGTCGGATAATTGAATTTTTGATGATTCCTTGCGTTACTGTTTATTTGTTGGCAATTTTTTGTAAATGTGTTTTTACATTAGTAGTGCTGTTGATGGGATGGTGGTCCCTTCTCCTTACATTTTCACATCTGAGTTTGGCCTCAAGAATTCATCATCTGTAAAATTCGAACCTCAAGAGATGTCCAAGCGAATCATGACTTTTACTTATTCTTGCTCTGTTTTGGCTGTTAAGTCCAAAAGCTTTTACAAAGATGAGTAGTGCCTCCTTATACTCCCCGAACTATGGAATCGCTTATGTGAGAACTGCTCTGTCCGACCTTGGACTCAAAGCGTTTTATTGAAAACTGAAAGTGCTGGCAGATATTTGATTTGTTTTCTCTAGTATTATCAACCCTAATTGTACCCATAAATCTTTTAGTGTCTTATTGTGTGTTAAGTAGTAAAGTGGCTAAAGTTCTCACGGTTACGGTCACCGTGATCAGCGATTACTGTTAATCACGGTTGTATTTTGAATTGGAATATATTATTTTTTTACTTTAGGAATTTTAAGACAGTGACAATTGAATGTTGTCTTAAAGTTTTACGATATATACAAGATATTAAGCGAAATTTGAATAATGTCAGAATTATTATGGTATAATAAGAATAAATTGTACAGGTAGGTACGTTGGGTTTATGTATTTGTTATACGTAGAATTAGCAGCTCTGTTAGATGGCTGTGTAAAACAGCAGGCGATTATAACATGATATATTTCATAATTGGCTGCAAGTCCTAATCTTAACTGTTGCATTGTGTACATGTCTTCACACAGTATCAAGGTTAAGAACAATTCGAAATTCCAAATAAATCAGGTGATCCTCGTATCCGGAATGGAAGCGTGATGGAAAAATAACATTCTGCGGATACTAAATTGATTTATTATGATAACCAATATTTCGCCTTGCGGCTTTGTCAAGGTTACAATAAATAAAGCAGAGAGTGGTAGAAGGTGGGCCTATTTAAACAAACTTTGAGTACAGCTAGAAGAGAAACATTAACTTGGATGAACCCGTTACATGACATTGTCTATATTTAGACCTGGAAGCTCCCTAATGAACGGATGTCAAGGTCTAAATATAGACACTGTCATGTAACGGGTTCATCCAAGTTAATGTTTCTCTTGTAGCTGTACTTAAAGTTTGTTTAAATAGGCCCACCTTTTACCACTCTCTGTTTTATTTATTGTAACCTTGACAAAGCCGCAAGGCGAGATATTGGTTATCGTAATAAATCAATTTAGTATCCGCAGAAGGTTATTTTTCCATCACAACAATTCGAAACTTACGCACGTTTATCTTGGCTTTCTATTTACCAAGACCACTCATAATTCCCATTCAGGCTACCTTAATGGGATATTCTCTTACATGTACATGTAGGTTTAGACTACGAATCTTTCTTATGTAATCACATGTAGGCCTCTATGGTGTAGGCCGTCCCATGCAGCAACGTAAGTCTATATTACATTAGGGTATAATTATTAGCTAGCCTATAGTAATTGGTGCGTTTGTCAGACGAAAGAAAGAATAGCTTAATCATATAGTGTACCATAAGCCACCCTATGCGCTTATATGATTCGCATTTGTAGCGTGTGCAAAACCGCTGTCCTTGACTACGCGTGTACATGCATTTGATGAAGTGCTTTAACCATGAATTTTACAAGAATATAACTTCGTATATTAATAGTTAAGTAAGGTAGGCCAACGGTTAAGAAATTTATCTAACCGCACATCACTAGTGTTAAGTCAAGATAAATGTAGCTCGTATATGTTTTTGCTCTTCCAATTCATTCTTTTGGAAATCTACGTACTACTGATGGTTGGTAGGGTGTGCTCCTCGTATCCGGTTGTGGGTAATTCAAGGGAAAATATACTTCTGCGGATACTATAATGTATTAAAATACAAATAGAACGCCCGACGTTTCGCTGTCAACCAGCTTGATCACGAGCAAAATTTATAATGGCACAAAGGTGATAAAAACTGGAAGCGTGCGCAGAATGGAGTTTCACGTCAGTACGGGATAGTCACGTGAATAATCAAGGTCCCCTGAACATGTTTAGGGGTCTTGAAGTGCTACTATAATTACGATACAAGTAGTGATGCTAAAAGTTCAAAAGCTAAACGAGAAGTGAAGCAAAGTAGTAGCGCGCACACATCAGCAGACAGATAATTTCCTATCGATGCAGCCATTCATGAGGGCCGTTGAGTTCACCTCGCTTATACAAATGGCTTCAAGGTAGGTCCGTTTATGCCAACTTCTCACATTATGTTGCAATACTTCCCATTTAATATTGTGCTGGACGATATGCTGCGGATGAGATTCTTTGAAATGGTTAAACACTAGATGACTCTCTCTTGAAGTGCTCGTTCTCTTTGAAATATAAGCGAGATCCATTTTCAATATATGCTTCACAATCAAGAAATGACAAAATTCCATCGGCAGGTAGTTCCATAGTAAACTTTATAGATAGTGAGGCTGAATTGCTTATATCCAAAATCTCTTCATGGGAAATATTCCGAGGCCATATAAGGAAAATATCATCTATGTATCTTTTCCAATTGGTCCCAACAGGCAATTTGCTCAAAATCAAATGTTCAATTTAGTCCATTCTGCGCACGCTTCCAGTTTTTATCACCTTTGTGCCATTATAAATTTTGCTCGTGATCAAGCTGGTTGACAGCGAAACGTCGGGCGTTATATTTCTATTTTAATACATTATAGTATCCGCAGAAGTATATTTTCCCTTGAACTACGCACTACTGTTTTTGCAATATAGAGTAACGTGTAGATTTTACTAGATTCTACAGAGAAGAGCAAATCTTAGACGTCGGATTGTCGCGGTGAAATTGAATTACGGTATTTAGAAGCGGGGCCCTCAAAAAGTCTGCCTAATGTATTCCTCACATTTTTTCTATTTGTGGCCCATTGTAGGATGAATTTCCGAGTACTTACCCCGTTACCCCAATCTCATTCATGTTACTTTGCATGCATGTGCAATGCATACATATTTCTTGTTTCATATGCGTTGTGCCTATCAGTAGCCTGCATCATAAACAGTAGCACACTACTTAGTTGTACTTAGAAGCATAATTTCAACACAGTTTTTTGACTCCAGTATAATGTGAAGTCTGTGTGTTCTGATCGAACTTTGACGCATTTTATTCATTGCAAGCTACGTGCACTTATAATACTTGATGAATAATGAACAGGGCGGTTTTTTATGGCACTTATAACTTCCGGCATGTATTGACTTCAAGAATTGCAGTTTTTGGCAACTTTGTTCAGGAAATGTAATTTCAATGAAATGCGTGTACAATGAAATCCTGTAATTCTTTCTCAGCCAATTTATCAACTCGACATCTTGCAGCTGATTCACTTGGTAATGGATGCTTCATCGAGATAAATAAATCTTGGAGATGAACATTATTTAGCTTCTCAAGTGGAACGCTTTAGTGACTCGATCGAAGAAATCTTCTTTGATTACTGTTTTAGCTACGGCTGGTGCCAGCTGCGGTTGCCGACTTCGTCGATTTTGTAATACTGATGCATCCTTCTTCGACTTTCGGTGAGCAAGGACAAAGTCTCGTTTTTCGTGATTAACAACTGTAATACACAGCGGACAATACAATTGATTGGCATCACCTTTTAATTCAGGAAATTCATTAACATATCGGCGAATGTTTTATTGAGTCTGTCGTTGCAGTCTTCGGCATGGCTGAGGTACGATGATGTTCTTCAATAACACGGTACACGTACTCCTGCAAAGCAGTTTTTCTATATTATGCTACTCGCGCTTTCATTGGTCGAAGCAACGTGGTTGTCAGCGTCTGGTAAGCATTCATTGTCGTCAGCTCGATAATCACTGGCTACAAGCGCGCTATGGTGGCATGGAACTGCTGAGAACAATGGCTGGGAAGTCCCTAATCTAATTTTAGATCTTACTACGGATTTATACCATCTCCTAAAGCACAAAAATGTTCATAAAATGACGGCCACTGTTGAATGGCATTTATTAAGTGATTGTCAGAAAAAATGGCATTTAATGGCAATAATGGCATTTATGGCAAAAAACCGCCCTGATAATGAAGCTGAGAAATAAGCCAGGCTGTTGATATTTATATTTGTAAAGTTCCTTCCAAACTTTCTCCGATATGATGACCAGATCAAAATACGACGACATTTACAAAAATTTATAACACTGGAACTCAAAATATCATTATCGATCTCTCCCTGCTATCAAATTCTGGTATTTTGTTTCCCGGAAGCCGTAAATCGATATAACGAAGAATGCCATCACTACACCATTTTCTCAAACGGCTTCTTTGTTTTAGGTCGCCTTCAGTGCACTCTGGGCCAGCACAAAGGTCCCATTTTTGCTCTGAAATGGAACAAAAAGGGGAACTTGATTCTGACAGCTGGAGTTGATAAGGTAAGTGAATCAGTTAACTTGAATGTTTATCGTGTCAGTGATTTCATTCTTCGCCTATAGACCACGATTATCTGGGACGCGAATTCTGGAACTTCTAATCAACAATTCGCCTTTCATAATGGTAAGTCCCTTCTCTGTGTTAGAAAGAACCATTTGAACAGGTCATTCAATTTCTCTGACGTGTGAAAAGAGAATATAAAGGAATAGTGAAGTTGATTTGAAGCATTTTCGGTAGATTGAAGACAACATGTCATTAAATAATCATTAATTCATCATCATCATCAGCCTATATCTGCCCATTGCAGGACGAAGGCCTCAGTATGACACTTCCACCACCTTCTGTCTCCGGCTAATTGTGGCTAGTGAATTGTGTTGCAGAGCAGCACAATTTCTTCATGCCACTTTCTTGGCGGTCCTCCTCTTCGTTTTCCTTCCTATGGTCTCCATGTTGTTAATCTTCGGGTCCATTTACTGTCTTCCATTCGGGCAATGTGTCCTGCCCACTGCCACTTTCCTGCCTTCACCATTTGTAGTGCATCCCTGGCCTTTGTCATTCTTCGCACCCATTCGTTCGTCTTCCTGTCTATGAATGTTATCTTAAATTCTTCTCTCTATCTTCATTTGTGTAGCTCTGATCTTCTGTTCCGTCTTCTTTGTCATTGTCCAAGTTTCGGCGCCGTAGATTAATGATGGTATTACACATGACTCGAGTACCTTCCGCTTTAGAGAGATAGGCGGATTGCTGACAGTGAAAATGTCTCGATGTTTGTAGAAAGCGTCCCACGCTATACCTATCCTCCACGTATACTTCCTTCTCTTGGTTCTTTTCATTGAGGCTGAATCGCTGTGCGAGATATATGTAGTCCTCGGTTTCCTCGATCTCTTTCCCTTTTATTCTTATTTTCGACCGTCTACATAACTTGTTAAACATGCATTTTGTTTTCGTTAATTCAACAGACGGAAAATAACTGCGAGTCTTGGTAGATTTCAACCACCGACCTCGGGCATTCTAGGAGTTAACTTAGTGATGTCATCTTTAATTGCTTCTCTCGTGTGGTCAAGATGTCTATTGACCATGCTTGTTACCATCCCACTCCCGATAGAACAATATTCCCTCCCATCCTATGAAGCGGCTATTTCTCCAGCCTTTAATTCGTTCACGTATTAGGCCTATTGTTATGCTGAAGTAGACGCCAGCTTCTTACTCTTTACTTTGCAAGTGCGCTAACTTCTTTATTTCAATATTGACGCTTATGCTAACAGTATTGGTAATTTTATTCCTGTAGTCTCTATTTGCGCATTATAGTTCGGTTGCCATTTTGTGATCGATAAGTTGATTGATGTCGTTCTGAATTTACAGGTATTATGTGACGATAATGACCAATAGTTTACGAATTTGAAAAATCTCAGTCTTTTCATTCAGCATCTTGATTAATCTTTACAAGATTTTAACTCGCGATGTCTTCTTAATATTGATCAGAAATTTCCTCAATCTACGATAAGCGATGAAAATCGGCTATCTGCTTATCTTAAGAAGAATCACCGTCGGCTTGAGTTAAAGTGTATTGCAGAAGAAATAACATGAAAATATCTCTTGGGGAAATAGTTGGCACTGATGAGAAATGAAGGAGATGAACCAGAGAAGAGCGCAAACATCAGAAGAAAGATCTTGCGTCAAAATTCAGTCGATTCTCGCGCCTTCTAGCTTCGGCGTTCATTTACACACCACTACCATCTGATAACTTATAATATTCTCAGCTTTTAAGGTAAGCTATTATGCAGTTATATCCGTGAAAGTGCAGTCTGAACAGTGATCATAATATAGACATTTCCAGAAATCGTCATTTTTCATTAAGTTCACATCGTGTGTGTGCATCAGGAACGCAGAGAAATATAATTTGCAGTCAATCGTGATGTTTTAGTCGTCAACATAACTGCAGGCTTTTTTCTGGGAGTTTCTTTTACGCCAGAAATTGGTGCATGGAGTAGGAATATATATACTTGCGACTATCTTCACCGGCCGCAGGACGGCAAGCACAATCATCTCAAGTTAAAGATGTAGCCTGCATGGTAATTGTGACAGTTGGTGTGTGATGGTGATAGCCTGATCCTGCAAATTCGGTCACACGGAAGCGGTTCGTAGATGAGTTGGCAGAGCACAGATCTTGATAACCTGTAGTCGTTCGAGTCCTACCTGCCACACATCCTTCGCATGGCATTTTCATCTGTCGCTTATTTTCATTTCTTATTAGTGAATGTAAGAATGAAGTTTCAGACAAAACAAGTCATTTTAGAACACAAATTGCCTTTTGAGCATCATCATGTTGTGCGTGATGAATGTGACAATATCGCCATTTGTCTCCGAGATCACGGATTTTCATTATCAATGGATCAAAAGGATGTTGAGAAAATACTTATTCTCCTCGCGTCTGATTCGTTGTCCTTATTAAAAAGTTTCGATTTCTGGATTTGTATTTTTACCACTGCACTGTCCGTAATACATGTGTAATTGCATAAAGGCTTATCTGAAGTGAGAATATAAATTCTTAAAAGGCCTATAGTGTGTTGATTTGCAATCATGTTGGAGAGCTTGAGAATCGATTGAATTTTGACATAATTAAGAGCAGAAATACCGATATAGCAATTGCTTACCAATTGCTTGCAGTAATCGCTTGGAATGTAGATATATCGAGGCGAGATATCCTTGGTACCCAGAAGATTTTATCTAGTCATGTTGATGACGCGACAAGTCATGAGTTCATAAATGAAGTTAATGAAATGCAATGAGCCGAGCTTCATATTTCTCAAGACCTTTGAATGCTTTGTTAGGTCTGCTCGCAAGCCCTTTCTTTTGAAATCCTGTTTATGACTTCAAAGCTTCATGTCTGCTACATGTACATAATCAGTTATTTTTGTCCTGATTAGAATGGTGAAGCTCGACTTAGTTTTCTCGATTCATTTCGAAAACGAAAAATTGGTTGATTCAATGAAAAGGGATTGTTTTGCATGCTTCAATGGTCTTGACATTACATGTTTATGCATCTACTAAGTGCTACCTTTGTGTACCTGCGGTCACAATTCAATTCATGTTTGTTTGTATCCTAGAAAATGACTGGTATTACAAGTACTATATCAGGAAATACGTTTTTTCAGGTAAAATTGTTGTTTTAAATCCTCATCTAGATTTTACGCCCACCAATGACTAAAAGTGTTCAAATGCGTTCAAAATTGAGAGGAAATCTTTCTTTCCTGAATAAAATGTGACAACGGTTGTCTTAATCAAAGTCATCATGACGATTTGTAACAAATGTTGTAGAACGTTTTCTAGCTGATGATTTTTATGTCACATTGATTCTTAGGGCTATTATTGTTTGCCTGTAGGCGTGCATGTTCATTACGTGACTCGGTGACAATCATGCACCACTAAAACAGGAAGGTTTGGAGCATTTCAGTTAACCGTCAATTTGACTCCTTCAACAAAAATAACAAAACTGCTCATGCTACTGATTACTTGTGTAAGTAGTGAGTATAAAGAGCGGTATTTCCATAAAAGGCTTCCATAGATGCTGTATTCTGAGGAGAGACGTGCATCGGGTAAGAGATCACCTAAGAATCTGATAACTTGAAACAACAAACTATTTCCGAAAACTTTCATGTACTGCTTGCAGTCATGTAATTATTACAAATGTGTCCGAATGTCAGTACTGAAGTAAGATGAGCTAAAAATGGTTACTTGAGTTTCCGCAATGTTGTTAGTTCAGTGGTTCACCAAATTTATGAAGCAGCACACATTTCTATGATACCGGGCTTTTCTTAGGGTATCTTGTCCACTTTAGTCCGATGGATTTCAGATCGGATTAGTGGATGTCTATCTCTGAGCTGGATATTTTATTGTGTTAACAGCGCTTAATTTGAAGCAATTAGAATCACAGAATTAGATTCATCTGCGCGCTTCGGTTTCCTAGAAAGGAAGAATTGTATGTAACCTTAATATTGAAATGGCACATCACAGAATTAGACAACTTGCTCCTTCTCGAATGGATAATTCGTGTATCACTTGCTATTGGAAAGGGCAAACAATAAGCTGTCAGCAGAGGACATCAGAGCCAGTGAGAGATGCGTGCGTGCTGTGATATCACTTCGCACACACCAAAACAAACATCGGTTAACATTCGATCCAGTGTATGCACTATACAGTGAGGAATATGCAGAGAAGACGATGGTGAAATCATCAAGTGAACTAATTTTCGTGCGCCTGCTACTATCTTTAATAATGATCGGAAGGGCCAACATTATCGAGAAAACTTGTGGGCAATGATCTGAATTCTTCGAATCTGAAGGAATTTTGGCAATCGAAGCACTTTGCTGGAACTCACATTAATCCGCAAGCGACGCACGACTTTTTTTCCTATCTCTGTAAGGCATTAGGAATTCCTTTTTGCCCACGTAATAGGTTCCTCGATGTGCCGTCCATTTCGTATTAATCGCACTTCTAGCAAACCGAAGCAGATAAACAAAATATTTAAATCTGTGGTTAGAATCTTTGTTAAATGCAGTAATATACCCCTGAAGAACTATTTTTCGATGACAACCGAAATTCTGTTCGCTCAGTGCTTAGTGCTAAATTTGAAACTAGCGACTGGTGTGAATTTTGCCAATTTTTAAATCGTAATATTCTGCTGTCAGACAGCATTGGAAAGAAATGTCCTTGCTACTTTCATTTCGTTGTCTGTTCACTGATCACACTATTCATGCATTGCATGTTACGGTTTAGTGAAGTGAGAAAAAAGGCAACGGATCGGATAGGCGACGTGTTATCGATGGGTTTCAAATATAAAAAGTGCTTTTTGTATTGCATAAGTCTTCGTTTTGCTGCTTCTGTTTTTTCTTTGAATTTCAGCAGCCGTGACTGTTAGGTCTGAGGTCATGATCTTTTAATTCCATTACTGAAGCAATCATGAACATTCGTTGTCTTCTAGTGTCTTCAATGTTTACGGAAAGGTTTAGGAAAGGTTAGAAATATCATTGAATTGTCCGGAAAAATTGATGCATTAATTTCATTTGGTTCTCTTGAATTGCATCGACATTAGGTTTTTTGCTATTTCCACATTCATTCAAATGGTGACACAGTCTCTTTGAATATTGTAATACCTGTAATAGCATTAACCTCCGAGAGTCATGTATTGAAAAGAAGTTGCGACTTGCTCTCCGGTGGTTTGGACGATGCTGACAGACTTCAACTGTATCGTTAAGACCGCCTGGATGCATTTCCTGTCGACTTTCGGGACTCGACTATGCGACCAAGAGCTCACTTGGCCAAGTACTTAACCACTGTACCACGGAGGCCACCAATATGCAATTGGTGAAATTGTGAAAAAATCAATCTGGTCATAATTCATTCAATTATTTTTCTTATTCGGTTGAAATGCTTCGAGTAACTGTGCGCTAAATAATTGTATCTCAGTCTACATTTTACAAGGGAATTAATTCCTATTGCATATCACAATGATATCATCTAAGCGCTTTTACTAAACATCGCATTTAACAGGAAAAATGTATAGAGGCATGCGAAATGCATGAATTCTACGGGTATTAAAACGGTGCTCTACGACAGAGACAAGCTGCCGATTGCGAATCCTTCTCCATGCTCTATGTCTCAGAATTACATCACATGGTATACTTAAGCAATAAAATTTGACCCGAATCTATTGGTTTCTCTGATAATATATTGGCAGATACTCATGTGCACGTGAGTTTAGGGCTCGAATCCCTCTCAGTACTTACCATCTACGCCTGCAAGTGTTTCCTGGCTTAGTCATAGGCAGCAGTTCTTCCGTTTGTGCATAGCCTCAATGCATTTGAAGATCTTCATTTTGGTTCACATATCTATTAGATTCAACACCGTTCTTATTATATCAAGATTCCATCGAACGCAACAGTCGGTCATGTTAACTACTGTAATGGTTTTCAATTGAAGTTGGTTTCTCGATAAGGATTATCTAAACCGGATGTCTGAAATACTGGTTTGACCATCATGTCTTCGAAATTATACCAATGCTTTACGTGGACAGTAATGCAGCTGTGTTATCACTTGAGTAATGTGCATGTAGATAGTAAATTTCGATGTTTCGATCTGTTACTCAATCTCTGCTAATAAACTTGAAATTTGACATCTATTGATTATAGCAGAACAGCATGAAAGGAATGCATCATTGCGTCTGAAGACATCGATTTACTTTAATCATCATGTCACATTATATACATGTCAATCGTATTTACCACAATGAAATCATTTTGCTTGTATATTTATTGATACAGTTAGGTCCTTAGCATACACAACTTTACTAATATTGGATACAAAGACAAATACCATTTTAAGCCGATACTGTTAAGGTATTAAATATACAACATCATTTCGTCAACTTCCATTTATCCCGTCTCCCTCAGAATTGCGAGGTATTAAACCAACTTCATAGTTCGTTTCAATGTCATGTTAATCATAATTGATTTTGGGGACATCGTTGCAGACACAAGTTTTACAAAGAAGAGAAACAGAATTTTTGATGAAATATATCTTAAACTGAACGTTTTACTGAAAATAACGCCTGAACGCCCTTCGTCCTTAATTTTTGATATGACGTTAAAATCTAATTTCCACCTCTTTACATAAATAAGCTTTCAGAAGCTGATACCTGATTTAGATCATGATTTTTTTGGTACTCATACTACCAAAAGAATACTTGCAAGTGTCTCATTTATTTCAGCTCCAACACTGGACGTTGATTGGCAAACGAATAATTGTTTTGCTTCCTGCTCAACCGACACAAATATTCACGTGTGCCAGCTTGGTTCTCATCAACCTATTCGGACGTTCAAGGGCCATGGTGTAAGTCAGTGATAAAGATAATAAATGATTAATGAAGCATAAAAATGATGATAAAGAATTCTAAGAAATTTTATCAATTTCAGGGAGAGTATCACAAATTCGATAATACACTTGTTTTTCTTTCTTATTCCTCAACATGTTTGATTAAAGAATTTGTATTTGTTAGATTTTTATCCTTGTTGCTACTGTGAATAATTTTTTCTACTTTAAATCTCAATTTTTTGTTCGATATACAATGGCGATCCATGGCACTTGACAAAGAATTGACCCGATTGACAATGTTCTGTGTCTCTATCTCCAAGAACAACACGTCATCTTTAATGTTTTGATTACGATTTGTACTCTCACAATGGTGCTGATTATGCTGCTGGCTTAAAGCAGGTCGAGCTTGTTTCACAGTAAGTTGATTATCGGAAACTTGAACTCCACGATTAATGACTAGAAATTTATTTGCTTGTCGTTCTCTCAGCCTATTACAGGTTTCGACTAAGTCTCGATTCTCGTCTGAATATTTAGTCAGAATTTCCTCCAAATCCTTCTTCACTCGACGAAGTAAATTAAGTTCCTTCCGAATCTCACTATTTTCGGTTGTAAGGGTGTCCACGTTCTCTCTCAGCTTGGCGATGGTGCCGAGTTTTTCTTGAAAAATGTCAGAACTTAGTTCTTCAATTCTCTCGGATTTAACATCACCATTCATCAATTGATTTATCTTGTTCTGTCGATCGTTCATGTTTTCCCCACGTTCTCCTGGTTTCTTTGTCTGTTTCTCTTTCGTTTTTTGTACAGGTTTGATTTGTTTATTTACACCTGCATCCTTCGAACTTTGGGAATGATGTGGGCTTTGCTGATTGGATTTATTTGATGCCGGGGAACAAGATTTTGCTTGCTTAGACGTTTGAGTTTGAGTAGTAGAAGATTTGTGCTTACTCTTTTGCTGATCGCGTGATTGCTGCGATCGTCTTGATGATTTTTGATGGCTATGGCTTGAGTGTTTTGAAGAATGAGATTCAATCGACACAGTATTTTTGGAATGCTCAAGATTTGTGGAATTCTGCGACTCAAAATGCCGTGATCTCAGCTGTTCGGATGTTGATGAATGCTTTCGCTCGTGTGGTTGCGACGATGGGTGATTGGACGCTAGTTCTGTTTTTCTTGGGTGATGGTGATGATGAGATGATGAGGACCTTGATTCTGTTCTTTTATGATGAAACTGAGGACTTTGGCTATGGAGTTGTGATCTGTGGCGTGGAGCTGGCCTAGGAAGGAATTCTTCTTCAAGTGATACTTGTTTATTTGGTTGTGATGCTGTAGATGATTTAGTGCGAGACCGACGCCCAGACCTTTGCCTGTTCCAATCATCTCCTGAATCAAGGATCTTCAAAATGTCACTCTCATTCACTTCCTTGATAAATGTATCTGGTAAGCTGCCTGTATCCTTTTGTTTAGTGTTCCACTGCCTCAGTTTTCTAGACGGAGATATAAGACTTAAGGTCTTCTTAATTTTCTGTACAGTGTTAAACAAGCCGGAACTGTTTGAAGCAAATAATGACTTGGTCAGTGAATCGTCCTTGTTTGAAAGGTCATTCTGTAATAGTAAAGCATTACTGCTAGCACTTCTTTGTCTCTGCCGGTTCAATTTCTCATACATGTACTTACTAAGTATTAACTCCTCCGGACTAAGGAATGACTGTAAAGAGCCATTTGCGGGAGTTGAACGTGTTCGGCGATGCATTGGAGATTGTATTATCAAGCCATTTGATCTAATGCTAACTGTAATGCCATTAACACTGAACTTCGATATCCACACTCGCAGAGAGGAGTAATCTGATATCAGACATAGTAATTTTGCACGATGTTCAAATTTTAAACATATCATCTGTAATCATTTCATGCTGCTTAGACTATGCTAGTTTATCTCACTATATTCTAACTCTAATTCCCGAAATATCCCTTACCATGATAGCATTATGACATAGAAATCAAGCCAGAAATGAGGACGAAGACATGGATAGAATTTCTTGTTAGAGAGCAGCTAATTTCTATGAAGAGTTTTAGACATAGTTTTCTACAATTCTAATGAACTTTGTTACATTTCTTTAATTTGTCACATAGACATCAATCCGTCTTTGACTTCTATGTAAAACGGATAACTCAAAAAAGGAACTACTCGCTTACTTATTCGTAAGTGAAAGCTTTGATGATAGCTACTTACCAGAGCTCTGGATTTCGGCTTAAAGCCCTGTGCTGACCCATAACAATGGTGATGTTCTAAGGCAAAAATCTTCACCAAAATCGATGAATTATTGAAGTTTTTTGTACCTAATCCTTTCTGAATAATTTCAAAAAGGATTAAATGAACTTTCTATTCATTTCATTTAAATCGTTTAGAAAATGTATGCGTCGAATTTTGGCTAGTTTTTTGCTTTGTCTTTGAGCCTATAGGAAATATAGTTATCTTCATGTTATATGACATTTCGTACAGCTAGACTTGATAGGTAGACGCACAATGCTCTAAAGTATGTATATATACTATACCAAAGGAGAATATTCTACACCAAATCTTTAACTTCTGGAGAGGTTTCTAAATATTGTTGGGACTCCCGTGACACGTTGGGTTACGGTGGTAGAAGAAATGATTCTTGTCATAGCAGGCCAAATTGTTATATCGAGTTATGAAAATGTAATATCCTCGTATTCTGCGACTTACTGATGCAAAAGCGACTAACCATATACCATTTTCAAAAAGTAAAGGTCAGATTGACACTTATATTGCAAGTAGGCCTACTGCACCACAACTTAACAAATCAAACTGTTCAATGTTTTGTGACCAAGTGATGAATTCAATGATAGTTCGGTGTCTTGCATGACGATTAAATTGTTTCACAAAAGAACGTGTCTGTTTCTTCAACTTGCATCACTGCTAAGCTGCATTGCTGGAGATATGCGTGCATTTTTCAGTAGCTTATGAGTAACACATAAAATTTCGGAATATTAAATCAATAAGAAGAGGTGGAAGTACTGTATATCAGGAAGTCTTTTGCCATTTTATTCACGAAAAATTTCACTACCCCGAAAGCCCAATGGATCACTGGTGGCCCATCCCCAAATTGGCACTCACAAATTTCAAAATGTTATTATATTGAAGTCGGAGTGGTCAAATAAGCAGTTTTGGAAAATATCAATGATTTTCTGCCATTATTTCTCATACTGGGTTTTCCGGGGTTAAACACCTTGTTAAAGTTTGTCAGCAAGATTATTTCTATTGTAATAAAAGAATCTGCACCTACTCCTTCAGACAATCAATTTTGTCATGGCTAATGCAAATGATCGAACAATGATTATTTTGAATCTGCACCCATAAGTTTATTAGCGCAACCTGCAAGGCGTTGATGTAAGATCGACCACCGAAGGCGCTGGACGCCGAAGCTGTTGGAACATTTAGCTTGAAATGACATCGACGACCTGAAACTTTTTCCAGAAATCATTATCTGCAGTCGTTTGGTCAATTGCGGTCGTATCTAACTAAGTATTGACGTGCTCCTTTTCAGATACTTATAGAATACTATATGCGCCATTACTGATCAAACCCGACTTTCAGATAGTAAACAAAGCGAGATTGGAAAGTCGTAAGGTCAACTACTCGCCAGACATGGACACATGTTTGTTTGCGACATTCGTCAAGATTAGCTGTTATGGCTATCAGTCGTAGATCGATAAAGTTTGAACAATCAGATCTCCTGTGGCTCTGTCACTGATAAACGGACATATCTGCCTTGTGATAATGTCCGAAAGTTGCTTGACTTAAGACGATGACTCGATCAACCTTAAAGTTGTTCATTTACGTTGCAAGATTCGCATTAAACAGCTTAAACATTTTACAAATGTTCTCTCTAAGCTGAAAATGCTGCTCGCTTCATTTGTCCAAATTCAAGTTGATGTTGTGTCGACATTCATGCATGCTGAAAATTGCTTTATATTCGCCGCTATTATATATTGCCAGGGTGACCACTTGGTCCAAATTTTCGGACCAGTCCGAATTGGTCCGATTTGGTCAGAATTTGGGGGGAAGGTTAATCCATGGGTTTTTTCTTACTACTTACCCCAAAATAAAAATTGAGTAGCTTATTGAATCGATTTATTCTGTAATTAACAGAAATATTTTAAAAAATTAAAATTTTCATTCAATTGTTCGTAGAGGCTCAATTTAATCTGGAATAATATCGATCTGCCACAGATCCTACAACACTTTCTTGGTTACTTCATACGACTACGTGGTCTTTATTGTTAAAGTTCAACATTTTACTTGTTTTTTCGTGTGTTTATTAGCGACCAATATTTTTGAGCAGTTTTTGAGTCTATTAGCATGACGTGTTGTATTGATTTACAAAGTGAATGATATAAACTTCTCAACAATCGTAGATAATTTGCGAAATAAGGGACAGAGACCATTCATTTTAGAATTGAGTATTTGATCAGAAAAAATAGACAGCCAATGTTGAAATTACCCATTTATTTTGATATGATAATTATTTTGTATAAGTCAATCAACTATGCAATCTGTTTTTCATATTTTTCCGCTTTCCATAAAGAAGCAGACGTACATGTAGTAACTGTTCTAGTATTCATTACTGTTTTGGTATTTCAAATTCAATGGTCTCTTTAAATTATTTTGCAAATGTGCTACATGTAGTTAATTCTGTAATTTGATATTTGCCGATTCATTCAGCTTATTGTTAAAACTTTCTCGACATGACTGGGAGTCGTATTTGCATTTTGTTTTGCAGCATTTAACTGAATTACTGCCTACATTTATTTGTTTTTTATGAGATGATAAAACACATATGAAAATTTCCATAATATTCTATGTTTTTCTTTGTATACATTTCATTTGGATAATTCTACTATAGTCAAATCATCAAAATTTAAAATCTATGTGACGTCATTGTGGGACAGACTTATGGTCCGATTTTCGGTCCTCCTGAAGTGGTCACCCTGCATATTGCATTGTATTATGCTAATTCAGTTTATGAATTGCAATCGTGTCGGCATGTTTGATTTTTTGTAGGGTCAACATACGGCCACATTTATCACAATGGTGTCTTAATACTGATACATGAAATTGAGTGCAATGCATCGACATTTTTTAACTTTCTTTACAGAACGAAGTAAATGCCATCAAATGGGATCCTCAAGGCAAGCTCTTAGCATCATGTTCTGATGACATGACCCTGAAATTATGGGCTATGGACCGAGCTGATTGTGTTCACAACCTAACTGGACATACCAAAGAAATTTACACAATCAAGTGGAGTCCTACAGGGCCTTCTACTGCCTATCCTAATGCGCGCCTTCATTTGGCCTCCGCCTCCTTCGATTCCACTGTTCGCCTGTGGGATGTAGAGCGAGGCATATGTACCAGAACCCTGATTGGACACGCAGAGCCTGTTTATAGCGTGGCTTTCAGTCCCGATGGGAGATTATTAGCATCCGGATCGTTTGATCAGAGCGTGAGGATTTGGTCCGTCGATGTAAGTCAATCATGTTTACTTAAAAAGATAAAATTAACTAGTTTTTGATTTGTATGTTAAATTCAGCTTCGCAAAATGCGATTAAAGGGGATATAGTTCAAAAGAAAGTAGTATAATGAAATATAAATGTCAATAAGCTATATAATGGAAAACATTAGACATCATTGGCCAATATATCAGATGAAGGAAATTTTGATAGAACCGCGGATAATAATAAAGTACAGATAGAAGCAAAAATGCGTTTTTATAGATATTCAAAAGTATAATTGCTCGAGAAATACTCAAATGCTAAGTTAGATAATATTTCCACAAAATGTCCATGGATTTCATGATGAACTAAAATAATAAAAAAGACAGTGGCATTTCTTAATGTGTGCAATCGAGATGGAATTTCTTTGGCTGCTCAAATCTCTTCATCAAGAGTTAAGGGAAAGATAAAGCGGTGATTTTATTTGAATCACTATCAGATATTCACATTGGATATTTGGTGTCGGACGAAAAATATCAATCGAAAATCTGTCAACGAGAAAAAATCATTTTTTATAGCATACATGCAAATGTCGATAATTCAATTCCACGTGCGCGCATTCACAAAGGAGACACTTGGAAAGTAGCCAATCCACCCTCAGTGAATCTTCATTCCAGTTTCGCAAACCACGTTGAGCACGAGCTAGTTGAAGCAAGGGCACTCCTGTACTTTACTGGTCCCTAAATATCACCTCCAGTACTTTACTGATCCCAAAATACCCCCTCCTGTACTTTACTGGTCCCTAAATATCACCTCCTGTACTTTGCTGATCCCTAAATATCACCTCCTGTACTTTACTGGTCCCTAAATATCACCTCTTGTACTTTACTGATCCCTAAATATCACCTGTACTTTGCTGATCCCTAAATATCACCTCCTGTACTTTACTGGTCCCTAAATATCACCTCTTGTACTTTACTGGTCCCTAAATATCACCTGTACTTTACTGGTCCCAAATTAAAAACAAATATTTATCCAATTAAAAGCATTTTTTGCTTCAAAAACATTAAGAAACTATATGCCATTCAGCGAGATGTCCAAGAATATTGTTGAAGGCATCTGCATGACTGTTAGCATACCTTTGTCTCCAGATGAATTCATCAAGGTGACTTGCTAGCTTATTCTCATGTTGTTCGACGCCAAGTTTCACGTCAAATTCCTTCTCAACACACTACATACAGAGATAGCCAATCCCTTAAAACAATGCGTGGGAGTTCAAAGATCACCAACTATAGTTCATTCGCACGATTTGACACATGGCAACACGTGAGCGTTCATGCTAAATTTGGGACCAGTAAAGTACAGGAGGGGATATTTAGGGACCAGTAAAGTACAGGAGTGCCGAAGCAAGTGCGCAATTGCATTACCCAGGCCCAAACGCATTAACAAATCCTTTTTCGGAATGCTGAGTCAATGAATAGGTCAACATCTACATTACAAATATTTCCTTAAGTTCAGAACACAAATACGAAGTACTGAAAGTTAAGTAATAGCAAATACATGTGCATTCTAAATGCAAAGAGTATTATTCCATGCCTGGTCTAAATGCTTCATGTCATTTTCTCCAATAAAGCGATCTGAAAAGCAGTGTCAATCAACTGAAGTTTTCTTCATGATGTATTGGGAAATCATGTTGAAGAAGGAAGCCGCTTGACTGTTGTTATCATTCATTATCATTGAATCCTGCTGAGATATTCTCCGTCTAATTCCATGAGTTGATGCCGACATCTAACAAGACAGCATAAGGAGATGACTGGATAAGGATAACTATCAATCTGGACCGGAAATTACCGTCTCTCACTTAGTCACAGCTTGTAAACATGTCTTGTTGATGCGTCTGTGAAATCAGTTTCCTCATTCACTTGCAGACTGGTGATATTATACATTCCTACCGCGGCACTGGTGGCATCTTCGAAGTGTGTTGGAATTACGAAGCCAATTATGTCGGAGCGAGTGCGTCTGATGGCTCGGTAAGATATCTGTGTTAATGACAGCATCAATGCGTAAATTTCATTCATCTCTCTTCTTACAGGTGATCGTTTTGGACTTAAGAAAGTGAAACCTCAGGTTATCAGAACTCAATGTGTTCTTGTATTTACTCCCCGATCAAATTGAAATGACATCTCGATCGACAATTGTACAGATTTCTTTGATCTGTTTGATTCGAATCATCGACAGTTTGAATTGAAGAGATGCTCGGACGGACACTGCCGTTTTTAAGTTTTTGTTATTTTTACAAGGATGATTCCCTTAGTGAATTCACAGTACGTATTCAGAGCCATACGCACGAGGAGATATTTGTATAATTTGAGTAAAATGTTCCATGTTTTCTAATCATAACACTTCTACATTGTTTTAGTAAAGTTGCTTCCCGTTGTATGCATTTGTGATAATATCAGTCAGTTTTTGCATAAATAATAAAGAAGTTTTATAGAATAGTTATGAGAAATAATATAGAAATATAAAAGAATTACACTGTGGATAAATAGAAATTTGAAAGACACTTCAATGTTTGAATGCCTGCACATAGAAGTGGAAATTCAGGACATTGATATTTTTTAGATTTTATTGAAGCTAGATCTGACTTGATTCAACCATTAACCATCACGTATTCATACATGATAATTGTATTTATGTGTAAGTCCTTGTGTGATAGATATGGCCCAAGTAAGGGAAGCAACTATATGTTAATGTTATATTTTTTTGACTATCAATTTGAATTTGTTCCGACGGTGGATTTAGTGAGTTCTTAGGTGGATTTGAGCTCTCACTGTAAGATAATCTATTGAATTTTGCAGCTGTTTTGACGCCCGTGAATGATGATGTCTTATTTTATCTTCAATTTGTTAACTTGTAATGCAGCACCAAATCTTTGTAAATTCCTGGGTAACTACTGTACATTTGTCATCTGTGCATAACTTATTTGTTCATGTGGAAAAACAATTTATATTTTCTTGAAAACAGTCTTTGAATCCGCTTTATTCGTCTCCAATCCTCTTGACTTCTTCAATCATTTTACTTGAAATAATTGAATATCCATGTGATTTTGTACGGTAGTTCACCACATCTTTTCATGCATATTTTACGAGAAAATGTCCCATTGAAATGAATTGGCCTTGGTGTAATTAAATGCATCTCCTGATTGAGAAGACTTCTTATTTAACTGTTAAAGGAAAGAACGTCTGGAGCTGAATTGATAAAAATAGACTCTTGTCAAGTTGACTGTAGTTAAGAGGATCGTCAGGTGTGGGTCAAAACGAAAGTCAGTTTTATCAATGTTGAACTTCGACTGATCCAAATTCAAATAGTATGCGTGGTTTTCTTTGAAATATTGGAGTAATTTAAATTTCATCACGAGTTAACCAATATAAGAAATGCTAGTGGGTGCACGCTTGCTCGTCAACAATTCTCAGAGCTAGATTGCAATGAATAAAATAATAAAATGAATTCTGGTGATTAGATGAATGGATTGCAGCACTTGAATTGTAAACAGATTTTTTAATTCTATGGCCCCGAATAATCATTGCTTGAGATTTATTTTCTGCTAGATTAGCTATGTTTCCCCAGGCTTGGAGAGATCTTCCATTTGATATGGTTGGCCTGGCCCCGCTAGAGGTTAGGGGCCGAAACAATGCGGTCACAGATAGTTCCTCCCTAATGACTCCGTTCATGGCGATCTTATTTTGGTTTCTTGATTTTTAGCATTTGTAATTTTCGGCTAGCTTCTGATTATGTATCATGACGAACTCGTATTTCAGTTCTTTGATCGTAAAATAAAATTGATTATAAGTTAAACTTATTTACCCTCCAAAAGTTTGGTCGGTTAGCCATTATATTTCGCTTCCTACTCTGTACCGGGATAAATTGCTCATACTTTTAATTCATATTCATTCGATCTTTAAGGTAAATAGTTATTTACACGATTCTCCACAAGGATGGTTGTTCCGTTTCCTATCCTTCGAAATTTCTACCGTGTCGTTTTTAATTTGTAATTAATAATTTCTCATACCTGCGGATTACTTTGAAACTCACGCTTCTAACGCTAGGATTGCATAATTTTCAAAGCCGCATGAAAATAATGTTTTTAAACTAGAAGCCAAATCTACGGGACTGCTCAGGACACGTCAGCGACTCGCCGGTACTCGTCATGGGCAGTTGTCGCTGTGTCAATTGTTAAACACATGCGTGCTGGCACAACGGTACGCCATCTGGTCTCAATATGTTAACAGACCATTCGCCAACAAGAATATATTTAACACTGACTTCTATTCTGCATCAGAAATTCGACCAAAATTCTTGTCTTATGATCTTCCGCCGACTGGTTAGTTTGAACTTAAATGAAGCATCACTTGCACCGGCGCTCGGTAAATAGCATTCGCCTATTGGAGATTTAAAAAGAGTGGAAATTGTAAAGATAATTTCTATTGATTTCGCAAACCGGCTACTGAAGGAAAATTCCGGTCGACATGCATTCAAATAATAAAGAACAGAAACTAGTCAATGAAAAATGACACAACAAAACTGAAGGTCATTTATTATTCATGCGAGATATGAGAATATCAAAACATCGTACACAAAATTGCCATCCGACAAAGTTGATAATGAAAAACAATATCATTAAAAATTAGCAGTATCACATGCCATACCCCGTACGACATGGTAATGTGACTTTGGAAGACTTGAGTATTGAAGGCCATCATCGGACCAGCCGTGAACATAGATTAATGCCAGGAAATATCTTTGGGATCCAAACTACACGCTTGAAACTGTTTGGCATTTTTCAACAGATTAAGGGAACGCTCTCGCCTCTCTGTTGCAGAAGTCCGTCGTGTTACAGATGTGACAGGCGGAGATATGTCTGGAGAAGGCTGAGCTTCGATCGTAGTTCGGATTTCTACTTTAGGATTCCCCGAGTTTTCAGGCACAGAATTTACACCGAAATTTGCCATATAACTCCGCAATCGTCCGATTTGCTGGCCCTTGACTTCCATCTTGTTGACAATATCAGTTAGTCGTTGTTCCAACGAACTTTTCTCTGCTGAGCTGGTTGCATCAGCCAATTGCCGAACTAAACTCTGATGTTCTCGACACAGATCGTCGAATTCATCCACCAATTCCTCCAGAACAACCCCGACATCTTCACGCATTTGTTTATCAACCTGAGCGTTCCGCGTTTGACGCTGACGTTTCGTCGGCAATGCCTTCTCTGTCGATGTACCGCGCTTTGATAAGATACCCAAAACACTTTGAAGATTCACATTCACATTATGACTCTGTCCGACTGAACGACCAACGACAAATGGGACGTTGGATGTCTTCTCTTGACGTGGAGGGCGACGAGGGTTGACACTTTTCTGCTGTTTGACGACAGCAGCATCCTTGACTTTCGTCCGCGGGGTTGAAGTAACGAAGAGGCCGCCATTCTGGAAATAAAAAAATAATAATGGTAGGAAATAATCACGTTTGTCTAAAGAGAGGAGGCCTTCCCGCCCTTTCGGATAATTTTCCTTCACTGACCTCTCCTGATCTTAGTTAGCCTTCACAGGCACCGGTAGATGTAATTTCTCAGGGGCAAACGATGAACAGGAAAATTGTTCACACGCAAAGATTTATCGTAAGATTTCTCTCAACTTTTGTTGAAGTTGTCAAAGTTTTAGAAGACTCAGTTCCAATTCGGAGTTATTTCTTGCGATGTCAATGTTGAAATTCGTAAGCATAATTTAGAATGTGAATTTATTATTAACTTTTTCTTTTACTGAGATTACAATTTACAAGGAGAGAACAACACTGTTTTCTGAAATGATGAACTCAGAAATAGAAATGAGCCGGATAGTCCGAACGGGCATGAAAATGATGATGATCCAATACAGTCAGGCAGCTGGCAAATATGCAATCACAAGGACAAGAATACTAGAGGATAAAAATTCCGCCAACACTCACTGTTAGCACAAATAAGTAAACTTTGGAATTAACATTTCCAAGATATATCTAAAAATTCGAAATAATCTCATCCCTAAATCAGATTTCTTTACAAATAAAATGTTCTACAATAAATAGCTAAATATCAAAGAAAATTAAAAAGTTACAGAAACATTCATTAGATATTTAAAATTGTTTATTTTCAATTAAGAAATTTGAGTAAAGCGCAGTTTTCCTTACGCATTATTTTGATAGGAATTTTGGATCAATCATGAATTATACTGCAAGCCTCGATGCTGATTGTTAAATACGTGTATGCACGCTAGAATTGTTCTGTTATTATTGAAACGAAGTTAGATATCGTGTTATCATAATATCTAATCAAAACATCACTTCCCTTGCACCCACATGTACAATCCCCACAACACGAGACCTGAGAGCGTCCAGTTTGCGGAGCTCATCCATCGCTGGGATCGGGTAATCCAACACCTGATGGCCCCTTACAGTAGTAGCCAGGGAGGGGGGGTCGACGCCACCTCCCTTGCGTTTTTCTACAAATTCCTATGCATGTAATAGCAAATGGCAAACTAATTCAAAATATCAAGATTTCTAATTTCAGAATTTCAAAAAGAATTAAAACTCAAAAAAAAGATTTTATTGATTTATTGGCCCGTAGCAATAGCAAACTAGCGCCAGCTAACGAAGAACAGCTATTCGCACGACATTCGACCATCACTGTTCTCACCTGACTAGAGGATGAATGGCAATGCTCCCGCTTGGAAGGAATCCAAATGTCCTCGTCCTCCTCGACCGAGATTTCAGGCAGTACATGATTGTCTACTTTTGTACGTTCAACATCATTACGTCGGCAACGGACCTCCGCCTGTGAATTTAGGTCAGCATGATGACGATTCCGTCGGCGTTCTGAGTGAAGTTCTTCTTCCAATCCGCGGACATGAGATTCTGCTTTCTGTCTCCACACCGTCAATTGTTCACCTCGAGCTCGAGACCGTCTTTGAGCTTCATTCCTATCGCGCTCTGCAGTCTCTAACAGCGTGCGCATGTACGCCAGCTGCTTCTCCAGTATCGTACATCGCGTTTCTGCGGATGCTAAAGCCATCTCATGTGCCTTGGAAGGTGTCATGGAAATTTCAGGATTGTTAGTAGAGCTGTAAGGACTGCCGTAAGCCAAACTTGGAAAGTTAGCTGTGACAGGAGAGGGTGATTCGAGTCTGCAACGAAAAGTGGATGCCTCTGTGACAATCTACAGGCAAGTGATCAATATTCATGCAGCTCACATGTGACGGTCACATATCCTGTTTGACCGCAGAATGTAGATTGATAAGCAATGTCTTATGTTGGGAGCGGACTTTGAGCTTAACCAATACCAAGCAGTTTTACAAATGGCGCAGTTAAGCCTGCATTGCAGCAAGTTCACTTGTGATCACGAAAAAGCTTCATCCCTTACAAATTTTAGAAATAAAAAGAAAGGCTACATTTCATCATAGATTTAATTGGCACAAGTGGATATCACGTAAGACCGACTACCCATCCCGCTCCACTCGCATACCGAGCAGCTCGATCACTAGATATCTCCAAGTATGTAATTGACATTTAACAAGAGATTTGTCGTATTTTGAAGTTGTTTTCTCAAGTAATCGGCGCCTGTTGTTACGTATCTTGTAAGCTTTGTCCATCAAAAGATTTTGTCCTGACTTTTGTGAACAAAAAGAGTTTGATTTGAGTCTTATTCTACCATGGTAATTACCTCTCGCTTTATTCATTTTTTAAATTTGATCTGTTGTTAATTTGTTAGTATTTTTAGCTTCATTATCATTTATTTTTCTACAGCATTGACTTCTCATGTTATTTTTTCAGCTTTATAGGTACAGTATTGTCTTTGATTTTTATATATACAGTATTGATTTTGACCTTGTAATGCAGTATTATGACTCCTCTTTCAACGTCCGATTCAATAGCCGCTATTGTCCTCTGTCATTTAGTATTAAAACATGACATAGGTCTTTCACAGCTTGCATTCTTGCTTGCTTCAGTGTTTTATTTGTTGCGCCGCATGCATCGATTTCCGTCAGATTATATCTTTGCAACCTCAGTCCAACGTTGCACCTGAAGGCAAGCTGGCCGAAGCATGTTAAGCCAATTAAATCTAAAATCAAAAGTGGCCTTTCTTCTTCTTTGTAAAAGCTCACTTATGACTTAAATTATATAACTTTTTATGATTACTGAAGTCGATATTCAGTTGTCATTTGTCATTAATTCTTGTGGATAGTAAACCACTGATAAGTTTTAAAGCTATGCAATCTAATAAAGAGATCTTGATTTAACGCTCACCCATTCGACACTACTATTATATATTTTTATTGCTGTGAATAAAAAATTATAAAGGTCAATACTGAAATTATAATATCAACAAACTTCTAACGTTTATAGCATAACAAACACAGAAATGCTATAGAAAATGCTGACCTTCATAGGTCCCCGCAGTAGCATGAAAACAAGAAACAATGAATCAGGAAAGTGAATTGTTATTTATAAGATTAACACACTAATTCATGTTAGCAAAACTTTACTTCATGGCAAATAGTAGTTGATTATACTATAACGTAATACAGTAATACACTTACGTTATAATAAGCACAGTAGGTATTGCAGATTTATCAAATGTCTATAAGTAGAAATAATGTCTGCCATGACACTTTGCCTGTGGTAATTAATGTGGTCACTATCTTCAGGCCGGCTACACTGTAGAAACTGGAAACGATTGGTTCGATGCCTATATTGATAGTGCTTCAATTAAAAAACAACCTTCAAATTTGAATTTCAAAATCTTCAATTGAAAGTTTTTCATGCACGAATATTCATCTCACAATCATAAAGCAAAGACAAATGGTTGATTGACTCTTGAATTCCTGATATTGATCTTGATATCATTACAAAAGACATAATTACGAGAAGAGCTATTGCTTCACTTTTCAAATGCAATTTTGAGTTTAGGGAATCAGGCAAATCAGATCGATGAATTTTCTTCAGTGTGCTTCACAAATATCGACCTCTTCTTAGGTTATCATCAGAAGGATAATATGATAGCATATAAGGGGCCGGAATTGATAGAACATGCTGAAGAAAATAAGTCTATTTTTCGACTAGAGTCCTTAACCTTGAAATTTAGTTTTTGAAATAATTCTTACTCGGGAAATATCTTTGCATTGTCAGGTCCATTGCAACGTCGCTCGGCGTCATGGAACGAATCCATACAAGGTTCACTATCTCCTCGTTGTGGGGGTTTCTCCTCCTTTTTGTTCAGCAACTTCCGGAATCTAGCCGTCTCCGAAGCCAAATGTTGCATATCAGATTCAGCACCAGATCGTTCCAACTCTAATCGTTGAATCTTCTGTTGGAGGTTCTGAAGAGCATTCATTACTGCTCCACGATTCGTTTCCGTCATTGCATGTGCTGCAGAATTGCGGTTTACTCTTTGCTCGTCAGGAATGTCCTCGTAAGACGTCACACTGGCGTTCGTTTCATAAAAACCGTCAGCATGGCGTCTGTGCGCATCCAAACCTTTCAACATACTTGTGAATGGAGTTGGAGAATCCATCAACTACATCTGAAAATCGAAAAATACATGTAATTAACCTTTTAAAAATAATGGTCACTGCACTGCTTGTGTCCCATAGGAGAGGGTGGAAGTGACAGCGCTTGACAGTCTTAATGGATAGAAGTCCGAAATGCCAGAATGCTGCAGACTGTAGCGTAGCCTACGCATTATTTCGCATGACTTCTCCTAGCGATCATTTTACCGAAAAAATGGTGATGCTCCGCACAGTGGTGGATCGTAACTTTTGGCCTATTCCTTTTCTTGCAATACTGCACACTCACAAAACCACAACGCATTTTTACCCAAATCAAATTCAACTGTAAATTCATGATTTCGACTGACATAGATATTTATCGCATAATGTTTCATTCAGACTAAGTTAACCCTTTCATGCATGGATTACTTTCAAAATGATTTTTTTTATTTTTTTCAATTTTAATTAGTAGGCGTCCTATGCATCAAATGAGGTTGGGATTGGCTCCAAATAGAATCACATTGATCTCTTCTTTCTTTTGGTTGCAAAACATGAGATAAACATTGCTGCTGTCCCAAAAATGCGAGTCGAAATGTTGCCAAATTGCCACAATGTGTACGAAATGGTTACTTTCTGATAAATCTATTGACTAGCTATCTGCATCCTGTTGCGTGCATTGTCATCGATTAATTTAAGAATTACACTAATAAATCCAAGGGAGATGTAAGCAGTGTCATTATACATAAAGTAACTCAATGGAATTCATTACATCTCAATCAACAGCAGATCAGAGGTGTAAAGTCTCATTTTTAGCGGCCATGACGGAGTTAAGTGGATTTTTTTATAAATTTGGATTAGTCTGCACGAAGTTAAGTAACAAATAAAAGGAATCAAAAACTAAGCTTGTATGAGTGCCGCCCAAATTTTCACGGACCTGACCACGGGGAATACAAATGATTTTTTATATTGCTCGCGATTAATCCTCAGTGTGAAAATTTGGGAAACATTCATACAAGTTTAGCTTTTGACTCTTCATATTTATTACTTAGTTTTATGCAGAAGAACGGTCAAATTTATGAAAGATCAGAGCAACGTTCTTTCCTCAGATATTTGAGAATTGAAGGGGCTTGGTCGTTCACTATTCCGTAAGTTTTAGTTGGGAAACCAAGTACAAAAGATGGTAATTGCTTTTACTCGCTTTATTTTATTTCGGCCTCCTCTTCAGCCATCTTAGGTAAGTACATACGTACTTTCAGTCTGCTCAGGAATCATCGACATTATGTAACATAAATTTTGAAGATTTTCCAACATACTGCACATGTATAGATGATGGCCTAAGAGGAGTCCGAAATTAATAAAGCGAGCAGGGCATTTGAACGGTCATATTTTCCCCGTTCGTTCGATCTTCCGTTCACTAGTCTTTCAGACCCATTCGTTTGTTCATGGCGTAAAACACCCGTTCAATCGTTCTTTTTAAGTCAAAACAATGTTCAATTTTGATGAACCCTATGTAGTGCTGTCACTTCTAGCCAAGATTGTTTTTTTCAGAGAAACGTGGAAGCTGACAATGCATGATGTTCTCCCATCTGACATCGCGAAATGATATAAGCTGCACTATCGGAAATTCGTTGTCGACATTGTCCCGCTATGACAATGCGAAACATAAGTTGACGTCAAACGTTACACGTCACACACTCCGTATCAAACCCAATCAAAATAGAGAATATCAAAATCGATAGAGGAAGCCAAAATCCTTCTGCCGTGATGATTAGCTTATAACACGCTTTAGCAGCATCACGCTCCACGAAGTTGCTAGGCGATGATGGGTCAATGTTCACCCATTTGACACTTCGCTTACACAAAGCTTGGAACTTGCCACCTAGCATAGGCCTAGGTCTAGCCTTCAGAAATAGTGACTAAATAATACGATGTCACTAAATTCGTTAGTGACAAGATTCCCTTGCATAATGAGCTTAGCAAACATGCATTAAACCCACGTCATTTGTGTCGCCATGAATTCCTACTCCTACCTGCATTTCCACTGACCGGATATGAATTCGCAGATTAAGTTATTATTGTACATGCCCGTGCACGCAGGCGAATGCCCACCCCGCAAAAATCAAGATGCCCGCAGTGGGCCCCACCCTAGCTCATGACTTAATTTTATGCGAAAGCAACATAATACATGCTATTTTTAAAATGTAAAGGTGAGATTGACACTCTCAGTGCAAGTAGGACAACTTCATCACAGCTTTTGAAAACGAACTGTTCAACGCTTTGTGACCAAGTGATGAATCCAATCCTAATCCAACGGATTCAGTTGGTTATTCATGTGGGCAACGCCGCTGCTATAAGAGACACGTTGCCGTTGTAGGAGCTTCGCCTTTTTTAAATTTATCATTTTATATTTATGTGTATAATCTTTTGTTTTTTAAGGACTTCCAAGGAATTTTATAGGCCCTATTTAGTGAGCTTCTTAACTTTCTGTCTTTTGTAATTTGATGACTCTTTAATACAGAAACGCCTAGCTCTATGAAAAAAGTGATGAATTAAATGGTAATTTAGTGCGTATCATGACAAATTTAGAAGGACGTGAAGTTTCTTCTGTCCTGCTTCTTCAGTTTTCACCACTGCTAAACCGCATTGATGTGCGTAGACTCTTTAGTAGTTAATGAGTAGTAGGTCTACATGCATTTTCGGAATACAAAATCAATAACAAGAGGTGGAAGCATTGTGTAATAGCAAGTCTTGTCATTTTAATCACGAAATGTCATTGAACTGAAATCGTAATACTTAAACAAGCAATTTCAAAGAGCATAAATAGATTTTCCTCATCGAAATTTCAGAGGTCTCACTACCACGAAAGCCTGCACAAATTGGCACATAACTATTTTCAAATTTCAAAACACTACTTTAGTGAAATCAGAGTGTGTAACTAAGAAATTTTGGAAAGCATGAATGATTTTTTACCATTATTTCTTATACTGGGTTTTCCGGGATTAGATTACCACTCAATCACGTTCAATCAAGCAAGAACGCCATTCGTTCCGGTCATCGCTCATCGGTTTCTCAGACATACCGCTCGATAATTCGTTTATCAGAAAAATGAAGAAATGCCGTTCAATCGTTCCTTCAAATGCCCTAAAAAGGAGTAAAAATAATTACCATCTTTTGTACTTGGTTTCCCAACTAAAACTCAGATATTTCAATCAACGCAGAAACTGTAAGTTTCGAAGAAGGAATCTGCACATCCCGCAATACATATGAAGTTCTCTTTACCGCTGGCTCTGTCTTGGTAAAAGTGGAATCAGGGTTAACAAATGGAAGGCGCTGTGAGCTCCTTCGACACTGCTTATTTCATCACGTATTCCTGTGTAAATCGGTTAACTTCGAGTAATGCAATATTAATGCTAATAGAAAGGCGTGACCACCACTTATTTTACGTGAAAAATGGTTAATTCTATTGATGTTGCGTCTGCAGCTGAAGCTTTGCATTGTTATTTGACTTACTGACCGTAAGATTTCTTGTTCATTGGAGTTAAAGATTATCAGACTCATGGACTACGGAAATTACCAACATTTACTAGATGGAGAAGTTCCAACCTGCCCTTAAGGACGAGTAACTACTGTACTGGTTCCACGTAAACGATAAAATGAATTTTTCATTAGTTATCGACAATCTTGAGTAAGCAATGCTGAACGTTTTTCGCTGGTTTTTTTCATGGTGCATAATATGACAACATAGCATAGATCCAAGGTCATGCATTGTAAGGCAACTGATTCATGTTAATCACTGTGCTTGATATTTTCCTTATAGATAGTAACTGATGAACCTGTCAGTAAAGCATACGCGATTGTTTTATTGTCACAAAACGCCACATAGTCTTGGAAGTTGAAATAACATGAAATTGAGCGTGTGGCGGACTAGAGAAGCTTGAACTCACGACTACGACTGTTTTGCCTTAGCCCAGGGGGTTATCAAAAATTAATTGCATTACAATTAATTGATTGCTGCAGGAAGATAATTGCAATTAATTGATTGGTAGTGATCGCTATTTGCAATTAATTGATTGCTGCAGGAAGATAATTGCAATTAATTGATTGGTAGTCACCGCTATTTGCAATTAATTGATTGCACTAAGAGACAATTAAAATTAATTGATTGCTCAGTCCCAATTAATTGCAATTAATTTTTGATAACCCCTGCCTTAGCCCATTGCTATGCCGCAGAGCAACTGCACTCTTGAACACTGCCTAGAAGTTCGCTAAAGTAATCACCATCAAAGACAGGTTGTGATAGCAATCATAATCAATTAAAAAATTTCAAAACGAGGATTTTTCACTGATTTCGATCTCAACGAAATGTCAACGAAACCTAATGAACAATTATGCTAGTGACGTATAAAGGCCCTATAGAACTACATTCCTCTCCCTCTCTGTGAATCCGACTTCAATGTCTGAAGGATCATGTCGACCTGGCACGCATATTTTCAGAATTTTTAAAAATTGAACATGCGTGTGACATGCGTGTCCCTGACTTCGGTGCACTTGCTTTCAGATTTTTTTAATACTGATCGTACGTCTGGCGCATCAACCTCGAATCTGGCGTGCTGGCACTGAAATTTCACTCTAAAAAAGTACTGCAGCACGCTCCATATAGGGGATCACGTGCAGTTTTGCAGGGCTGAGTGAGTGGAGAGGGATATAGGAGCGTTGGTTTTAAAATCTGAGGGAGTATCTCCAGCTTGTTCTTGATAATATCGCAGCGGCGTCACCTTCAATAAAGATGAAGAACCTACAGCTCAATCTCTAGTGAACCTCTTGGATAAAAGTCTGCATCCTATTATAGTTGCTTTCCTCTTGCTTTAACATCCTTAGTCTTACATCGTGAAACCTGAAACATATAAGAATAACATTGGTCGGCAACGAACCGACTCCGATGCGAACTTTTCCCGACTTTAGAATCACTACCCGGTACAATGATATAATAAAAGCAATCTATCATTCTCAATATAAATAAGGTAATTGGTCCATTGATGACTTCTCGTTAATCAAACGCACAGGTAGTTTGAGTTGAATCCATTTTTCTTTTCTAACCCTTAGGCTGCGGTGTTTTTTTATACACCTACCGCATTTCACTGAGTCCGAGATGACTTGTCGTCTGGGAATAGTACAGTATCAGTGACCTAGTTGTAGAGGGAAGATCATGAGAAACTGAGTCCGAGTTAACTCGTATTGAGACAGCAAGACAATATCACCGGGATGTAGCAGGCGGTAATACAATGAGAAACGAAGCTATAGTTGACTCGTCACCCTGATTGGTGCAAGTAGCAGAATCAATTTAGGCAATCATTTGTCACTGACGAGTTTTTGGTCAAAACTGCTCTTCTGATGCTGAATTTTATGCACAACACACATTATTTTCTGAGACATTTGAAAAAAAATCAGTTCAAAACATTATGTTTACATATAGAATTATAGTTCAGCTACATATATATGCAATTAATGTTTTCAGGAGAATTTCAACAGCTTTTTTTCATTCTCAAAAGTTAATCCTGCAATTCTCGAGATACAACTTCAGTGCAGAGGGTCACACATATCCGGTGACGGTGAAAACAGATTTGCATGTAAACATTGTAGAAATATCGGGTGTGTCGTTAAGTCATTTCAACCTAATGCCGAGCTAACTGTTGTCTCGACATTCCTGAAATTAAACACACCAGCAGCCCGAGTTAACAAAAGCAGTTCAAAAAAACTTATCTGTCTGTGATAGTTGCCTGTCCTACCGATGAGCTAATGGGGGCAAGGTTTCTGAAGGACAATTGCTGAATGCGGCGTAAGTGATATTTCCCGTACTGCCGAAACGAGTTAACGACGGCTGTTTCCTGTTGTGCCCAAATAATGACGCTTTTACATGAGTGCATGTATCGACATTCACCTATAAATTTGTTCAAAAATTCTTCCGATTTCTGAAAATTCTTCTTAATTTCTGTATCAGTCGAACTTATAAGTAACTTCATTTCATTAGATATTGATACATTCTTCCAAATTTTATATATTCTTTTTACAATTGCTCTCACAGTCTCAACAAATAATCCAAGAGTGATACATGCATTGCACAACAATTTCTCGCTTTGCAAAATTGTGTACAATTAGTCAATAGGTATTTTAATTCGTGAAAATTGACACTTGATGAACCTGTATTTTGAATATATTTCGAAATAATCGTTATTGAACAAATACAAAAAAATGAATAAGGGAAAATCATCATTAATGTTCGCACAATTCTTCTATCAATATGATCCTGAATTCGAACACACGACGTCAATTTCTTTAGACAAAAATTCTTGAGCAACAATGTTCTTCTAGTTTGCTGTCAATCTCATTGTAATATCTTGATAAAAACGTCAATTTTGAGGAAGTGAGCATCCAAGTACCCAAATGATAATGGGACTGATCGCCTGACGAAAAATGGAATATTTATCCACTAAAATTCGGCCGACAAGATATTTAAAGATTTATTAAACTACAGACGTAGTGATTGACAGCATGTTGCCGATGCCGGCAGAATACATAAAAAAGTGGATGCATTTTTCCTTGACGAATCCTTCATTGGTTTAAATTTGTTCGTCAAAATATGATCAGCCTATTGTGTTGATCCACTGTCAAGCAGCTACATAAGGCGGCTACATAATTGAAGGTCGGCAGAATACGATGATTCTACTTCCGAAATCCTTGATGACGGATTTGGATGCATAATGATGATATATCTTCAGCAACATTCATCTACCAATTTGAAAAATATTGCTTGTTATGTGACCATAGATTAAATTAATTTCCAATGGAATGTCTGACAGATCCATCCACATTTTCACGTGGTTTCTGCAATTTGACAATTACATCGGATAAGAGATTTGACATCTGATTAATCTTTCGAGCGTGAACTCTGTTCTTACGTTGACAGCATATCTGCAGCTTTTTCAGTGAAAAGTAACTCTTTATCCGCTAGCACATCACTCCAATTCATATTTTTAACAAATTCCCCCTTCTTGAAGTGTCCACATAGCTTCTTCATTTAAGCATTACAATCTACGTGAAATATTTCTTCTAAGGACTGGCCGTCAAACTTCTCATTTGCCCAGTTGGTTTATTTGGCACATGCGATGACATCAATAGGACAGTTTATGTTCTGCTCACAAGTTATGCGCAGACAATAAAAAAATGCGAACAAAAAATATGTTCAAGAAAACGTTATTTCTGAGATGTATTTCTCAATCTATTATTTTTACAATAGCATTAGTAGTTGTTGCTCTAACTTATCTACATATTTAAACATTCATCAACGAGAAAGCAGAGAGTATCGAATCTGTTTCTGAGTTTCATCAGCATTCAAAAGATAAAATTGAAGAATTGGTGGCATGCTCTTGCTTGTACCACATTCAAGAGTGCTGATGTGGTTATGAACTTAATCTCTGCAACAATGTGAGACAAAAAATGCAAAAATGAACGCAAAAGTTTATATACTGCCGCATGAAATCAAAAAACGCAAACTTTCGCTAATTATGCTTGTATGGAATCAAATTGCGACCATTTTTGTGCGCGATACCTGATCCACCTATATTTCAGGTAATTTACGTAATGGCACGAACACTGCTTCATCTGTGTAATTGCATGACTTACATATCGATTTCCTTCAATTACCTTTTAGTACCTCGTGTAAGGGAAACGAAGGCAGATTTGGCCTCAGCAAAATTGCATGAATTTGTTTCTTGCAATTGTGTTTTGCTACGCCAACAAAATTATACCTGAACGTTTAATTTGCTTTGAAAGTTTGTTGATTTTCTCTTGTCCCTAACAACCATCATCATGCTGGTGCAAACTGTTGTGTACTACGCTTGATTTTCGAGGAGCTCCATGCTACATTAATGTTTAAAGTATTCATTTATCGTCGCTCTCACTTATTGAGTTTCTTAAGTACACTCGGAAATTTAGTGAATACTGCGATAAAGAATTGCCTTTTTCATCAGTACATTGAATTTGAAGCACAGAAATGTACCTAAATAAAATATACCGAAAAATATCTACATCCTATCTAATGTAGCAACTAACTGATGTTACTGAGGAATGTAGCAAATACCATCATGATCAGCAAATTTTTGGAATGGACGAAAAAAGAATTATAGGACATATAATTTACGTAGTTTATGCTCTATCTCATTTAGACTGTCTTTGACAGGACTGTCTCAATAATTTTGCAAAAATATATTTCTGTGACATCGGTGAAGGCTGTGTAAGAAAGCAAAAGCGCAGCACTGTCCCAGGTTAGAGAAGACACTGTGTTCCGTGCGTTGCGTCAGCCACCATCAACCGAAGTGAAATCAATCTGAATGTGAGTTTCTATATGAAACAATCACAAGTTTTGACAAATCACGTTTAGACTGTCGAACAGACTACTTATTGCGTCTCTGAATATGTCGTAGTGTCCCATGCATTTGTCCATGCTTTGATTCACGCACCTCAGCTTGATTTCACTTACTGTTGATAATTGTCTACGACACGTGCCGAGCACATCGGGCTTTGCTCCTCATGTAAGATATTCTAGGTTTCGATGTAAGTACATGTGTTTCACTTCGGTCATTTTCACTTTGGTCTTCTGTACATTTAAGAAATAGTTCTAAAATCAACTTAGACAATCAGTCCTTATGATTTAGTAAATGTGCAGAAAGGAGAAACGATGATTTATATTTCTAAGAACATCGCATAGCTATTTTCAGATTTATTCCAATGCATAGAAATTACGAATTGTAGGATGCACTGAAGAGTACGCTGACTAGATTCTCTGGCTCATTCAACCAGCGATCGACTTAATATTTACCTGTGGCTTTCTGTGCTCATCTCATTTTGACTAACATATAACTATCAATGGAGTATCCAGGGCTGCCACTCTCCCGGTTTTAACCGGATTTCCGGATTTTTTTCAATGAAATAAGTAGTGAGAAAATGCTTTGCCAAGGAACAAATAATTTGGGTTTTTGAACAATTTATGATTTTGAAGAGGCCCTTTTGAGGTTGCGAGTGGGCCCTATAAGATTGTGAAAGGGCCTTTTAAGATCGCGAGGGGCCCTTTGTGAGATTGTGAACCGGCCCTTTTAAGATCGTGAGGGGCCCTTTTGAGATACTAAACAGGCCCCTTTAAGATCGTGAGGGGCCCTTTTGAGATTGTGAACAAGTCCTACTGAGAATGTGAACGGGTCCCTTTAAGATCGTAACGGGGCCATATTTTGATTTTGAAAGAAATCCATTAGATTTATTGAAGAAGCCCTTTGAGATTGTGAGCGGCAACTTCTTTAGTCTTTGAAGAGCTCTCTTTAGATATGAATAGACCTTTTGAGATTGTAAAGGGCCTATAGGATTGAGACCGGCACCCTTAAAGATAAGAGCATGTGGGACTTTTTTAGATAATGTAGGGCTCTTTGACATAGTGAACGGAGCTATGCAGACTGTGACGGGACCTTAAAGACCCTGCAATTTTTAAGAGTGATTAAATTCAAAGGAGATGTTTTCTAAAACTCCGCTTGACTCTTGAGCAGAAGATTCTTCTACAAGGAAGTCAGTAATCCTTTCGTCATTCCTAATAAACTGGACGAAACGCAAGTAATCAGGGTTTTGAAATAAGAAACGAATTAAGGTGGGAATGCTTTACGAAAAAGTTGTAATACGTAATTATTGAGTCTATTATGAATTGAGTTCTGATTGCTTTGATGCTCTCCAAAAACGTATCTTTTAAGATGCGTCTGCCAGAAAATTATAAAAGAAAAATCTACTAAAAAGTTTCGGGAACAAAGGAGTGACGAAAGAATATTTTGTACGATCACTTGTTGCAAAAGCGGCTAAATTTCGGCGAAGACACCAGCGAAAATTGAAATCTTGCAAACAACCGCAGAAGTGACAAGGATTTCTTTTCGTGTTGATTGTGCGTTTACTTATGCCATGGCGTCTCAACCTTCATCAAATACTCATAGCTGTTATTATGTTCGAAGTACAAGAGATGAGAGCAAGGTTTGATTTGAATCATTGCCGGAGCTACAAGTACTGATGAAGTTTCTTCAGGCTGAACTGCAAGCGTTTTTGACTCCTAAGCCACCATCATTGCAGTAAATCAGCAACTCACTTCACAGACCATCGGTAGGTGGATGTGCTTGGAAATCCGGCAGCTCACCTTCGTGCATGAAGTGTAAACACGAATTAGCTGTTTGCAAATTTCAAATTTTGGAAACGAACTCAACAGAATCAGATTTGAACTGCATGTATTTCATTAATTGTAGATGTCTGTATTTCGGATGATGACTTGTTTGCATGTGAGTTACTGATTCTTTACAGGTATACTACACTGATGACGGCTAAAAATTTAGAAACTTTAGTTTTTCCCGTGATGGATTTTATGAAATGTTACTATCATCTCATTTCAGATTAAATAGTATATTAAGTTGCATGGCTTCTTTAATGTGCAATATTTGTGCACAATATAGAACTCCGTTTTCTCTTGTTGAACAAATGCGATAGTTTTTAGTCGTTAATTTATTCTGTGTGACATTGATTCAAAATTATTTTGTTTATGTAACGTGGCGGGTTCTGAATGATCATTTCAAAGTTGTTGATGAAATAGCAATTAGCGGCTCAATTGATTAATTTAATTTCTGTAAATTAATTATGATTCAAAGGAAAACAGTTGCTAACACGAGTACAACTATACCATTTATTTTCTACTTGCTCACCGTTTGCCCGAACGCAATCTAATTCTTCGGTCAACAGCGCAAGACCATATCTCTGCGCAATTGCGCATCGATCTGCTGAAAACGGTGCAAAGCTTTGTTTTCCAGTTCATCCAAATGCACAGGATGACTCTGATGCACCATTTCTTCAACGTTCCTAGAAGAAAAAAGTCACAGGGCATTGAATCCGGTGGTATTGAAGCCATTCCAAAGGCTCCCATGACGGTCAATCTAAGATTTAGGAAAATTGCTGTTTAAATAATTTACGATGGGTCTGTAATAGTGCGGTGGCATTCCATCCTGTATGAAGATATTCCTATCCTTCATGACATTCGGTATATTTCATACAGCATAGAAAGGAAGATTTTGTCACACATCCTCGATTTCTCGAAAGAATAATGGCTCTCCCAAAGAAAATGACTTACAGAAATGCCTGCCCAAGCATTTAGACCGCGCTGACCATGGATTTTGTGTGAAGATATTTGATGTGACCAGACCGCTCTGCTGAAGCAGTCTTCCAAACGTCGAACAGCTGAACAGCAATTTCCTAGTGGTTTCATGAAAATTCTTCACAATAAAGACGGCATCTTGCACCGTGTGACGTCATGGCGCGATTAATAGAAAACGACAAAGCTGCACGAGAATAGTGTATTATTAATTTGAATGTAAAATTTCTGAACGAAATGAAGAAAGTTGTCTATGAAACAGTTAAGTAAAATCATCCATAGGCCTACATGTAGGTAATTCGATAATATACAGTCTTTATATCGAGCTGAAATCGTCAATCGCTCAGTAACTTCATGCTGATTTTGCATTAGGGGCAGGTAGAGGGGTCTTTGTAGTACACTCTGTCTAACCTTTGAAAATGGTACTCCTGAAAATAGTAGCTGTTCGAGTCATGCATTCTAGTGCACCTTGTTGAAACTGATGATTGAATAAGCATCAGTAATAATTTTATACATTTACTTGCTAACTGTGAGGATTCAGAAGCATCTTTATTAGAACAGACCCAACTGCTGCTTGAACGCATTCAAAACTTATCGGGTTGTGTGATAACGAATGATCGCAAGTTTCTTACTTTAAGGGGGCCACGACTGCGTAATTTAGAGGGCCCATTCCGATTTTTATTTTAGATAAGAGTGGCAGCCCTGAGTATCTTCTCCAGCTAAATTAGCATCACTGGAGGTATTGAAGTGACCTGTCGAAGTCTGAGCTCAAATAGTAGCCGCAAATTTGATATCTACATAGCTTTGTAGGCCTATCATGCAAGCTACAAGACACAATCTGTAGCGTGAGACTGCAGCCGCTGTCAGAATTGAGATGCATTGCAAAAATCGTCAGTCTTCACATCGGACTGCTGTGGGGAGGTTAGCTACACCAGTTATTATACATATTGGGATGTAGTAGTAATGAAGCTAAAAGAAGCCACGTGGTGTCTGTTGATGCAAAATGCTTTCTGCGTTCATGTGCATGTGGGATGTGCATCAACTGTGCAGAGTAGACTTGTGGTGTACCGATTTGTGATTTTTCTAATCGGCCGACTACCGATTAATTTCAAATGAAATCGACGTTGTTTATTGCATAATTTTATAATTGTAATCATTAAATTGATCGTAATTTAACATTAATTTACGACATTTAGAGACTAACGCGCTCTGCGCAGTATAGGTCATGAAACATTTTCAGCGAGACATAATTTTCAAAGTAATTATTGGCGGGATAAGTTTTTCATAAAATAGGAATTTCCTTGTCACTCACGTGTTATTATTACGTTCTGAAAGGCAATCATGCGTTACACGTCTTGATTTACGAATGCGTGGTTTTATTAATAAGATAATGATTTCAGTTGCTGACTACTTGCCAATAACTAATGTTGTAAACATCAGCTTTTGAATACTCATGCCTTTATTTTGAAGAAAACATCTCAAGTGAATATGGGAATATTATTAAGAATTATTCGAGCATAACAAGGCCTATGTGAATATATTCAAATGGTTGCGAATTTTACACAAGGCGCGCCTGATTCGACCCTAATAATTGAAAATCAGGGTCCGTCCCAGATCAGAAGCTGAAAACTGCACCAGGTCAGAAAATCCGGACCTAGTTTAACTGGCCCAGGATGAAACTCCAGCCCGGTCTCCACTCAGAGTTACTGAACCCAGACACGGCTAAAAATGCTACTTATATATCATGATATGCGGAAGTAACTTTTAAGAGAAGTTTGTAATCTTACTGAAATTTGAGTCTTTGGAAGAATTCAGTTGTAGTCAATAATCGTAGTGATAAAGAGACGTCATTTGAATTTGGAGTAACAGCTCAGTACACAGTGTACATGCAGAGTTAAGTTAATCTAAAAATAAAAAATAATCTCATAATAGGCCTAATGAGTATATATTATCCTAAGCGCTTTCAAGGACTCCAATAATAAGACTTGTAATCATAACAGATGACTCCATCATCTATCTTAATACATATCAAGATCACCGAGCCCATTTTATTGAAGCGGTTCGCGCCCTCGTTGCATGTCAAGAAAGAATTTGTTCCTGCAATGGACTTAGCCCATTTTTGTTTTCATCCTATCTATCTTCATCTCCTATAGTCCGATATATCGATTTCAGTATGACTGTATGCACAAGTTTCTACTTAATCTGTTTTCATAGCTATGCAATTTGAATTTCTTTAACTTTCAGTGCAAGATTATTCAGAACCCTTTTGTAAATGACGTTGTCAAATGATTAGAGTCATCGAAAGCGATTGAGAGAATATTTCCTATCTAGTTTATTTTTATTTGCCTTGGTTAAATTCAGTAGTGGAAAGACTGTTATAAAAATTCATTATCTAAAAAATGGAAATTTTGTCTTTCGATTAGTCCTTAAATTTTCATGAAAATTAGCAAAAATCTCCAAAAGTCCACAAATTGGCAAATAATCGATCGATTGTTGATTCTGTCTAACATGTCTATGATCAACCGATTAATCGGCACACCCCCAGTACGGAGACATTGCTTTTATACGTTCAAGTTGATAAAACACATCGTATTCTTTGGCTTCAAATTTCTCGGTCTGTTTAGCTTTTTTCTTAACTTAAAGATTTAATAATGTGAACAATCTGAAAATATTCAAAGTTGATTCGAAGTCGATCCTATTACTAATTGTGCATAGCCTTTTGAAGTTGAAAGACTTTTGTGCAATTGAATAATTTCCTAGACAGTCTCATTAAAATGAAGCAAATTATATTTTTGTCTAATGCAGCCTGGTTCAGCATGATGATGTGGTTACAACCATGAAATTGCATTTTTAACATTTGATTGCAGCAAGGCTTTTTACCGTTGTGCAGCCAACATTGAACATTGTTTAAGTTGTCTTATGTACATCAGTGTATTCATTTGGTTTCATTCAATTATTGTTGTAATGTTCAGATTGTGAATGCTATAATGTATCTCGCATATTCCAGATGTTTGGTGAATCGGGAAGCGCGAATATGAGGCCCGTCAATCAAGCTGATACGTCGACTTTGCGTCCCTTTGTCACGTTCCTTACAAAGCGTGAAGACAGGGAACGAACGATGCGTTGGTTAGATTTCCTGTCTTCTACCGAACCCGACGAAACGGAAATCACGTGAGTCAAAGACGTACATCATTCATGGAAATGATTTGCGAAAGGATTTAAGTGGATATTAAGTAGCAATAAGCAAGCGATTGGCATTGTCATCGAAAAGTTCCATTCTCATACTATTTCATCGCCGAAATTTTGTATTGAATGCTGGGTGCTTCTATTCTTTCCCTCCACATTTTCCAGTTTCTCGAAATTCATCAAATTTCGTCTATCTTAGTCACATTGGATTTAGAATAGACTTCATCTGTCACTGAGTGACACTACAACACCACTGAGAAGTCTTACTTGAACCCTGGGATGAAGGATTGGTCCCTTGGATACTCAGTCAGAATACGAGGTGCAGCTGTGATTTTGAACTTCGTGTGATTGTTGTCTACAGACAAATGACGAGCAGTTGTCTAATTCTGAGGCTGTAAATGTTCTACAAACCAGCGGAATTTTACACACTGAACGTTTTTGCGACGGTGGTGAGGCTACCCTTAGGAGCAAGAGAAGATCGTTGACGATGGATGCAACACTCATGGGTGTTAACAACAAAAACGTGTGGGGGGGGATAATAGAAATACCGAATGCTGTAAGGTATATGGTGATGCTTAATGCGTGAACAGTGTTTTACCAGACAGGTTAGCGTTGTTCGGTGTGTGGGATTGCACCCTGAACTTTTTTATTTCAGTTTTAACGAGACAGTTTATTGATCAACATTTAACAACAGATGTAATGTATAAATATGGTGCACTATTTTCTATCAAGTTCTTTGTGCAATTTGCTTGGAATTTAAAAATATTGAGTATCAAAGCCATATATTGCACATACCATCATTTGCAGAACTCAGAGAAAAACGGAGACTTTAGGATTATTGGAAGGAATGCTGCATACTGGTGAAATAGGACCTCCTTTCCAACAAGATCCGCCTATGGCTGTTTCCAATCGACTGATTGCACTTGCTGATGAGGTCAGTGTCGCATTGAAGTTTGCTCCTTTGATGAGACAAGAAGAAGACGACGTTGAGAGTTTGCTGAGTGGAACCAAGGTGAGGCAATCATCTACTTCATTCATTCTCTCAAAAGGAACGTGAGCATGTTGAACTTTGTAGTGCACGTTCCTTATATTGTATTGCTTTGAACATCATACCTAAAAATTCCTTGGTAACTGTCATCGAGACGATGAAATGTCTTTTATATGCAATAAGTAACACCTAATTTTCATCTTTGCTAAGTACTGCAGTGTCAAACATAGACAGCTCAATGAAGTCGGCATGGCTTCAATTTACCTTGGATCAGAAGTTGAAGCAGCACTTTAATTCAGTGGTATGAAAGAATCGCTTATGCACTTTTGACCAATTTTCAGGTAAAGCTGCCGCCGCGGATGCGTGAAAATCAATTCCATAGCCAGCTCCTCAACATTGAATCTGATCAACAATCACAACTTGAGGAGGTAAGATGAGTTTATACAGTAAACTATAGTGAACTAAGCTACATGTAGACCTACAGTATACTAAATTAAAAAATGAATATATGAATTACAGTTTAGACCGTCTACTGCATTATCGTAAATTTGAATTGCAGCATGGAGTGTGATTGCTTGCATAGCTCGTCGGACATCATTTTTGTGTGTTGCATACCTGCATTGTATGTCGTCATAGATATTTTAGTGATTGTGTGCGATAGCCGGCAAGTATCGTCATTTGAATCGTCACACACTGTGTGCTGATAGGAATTCGAAATTTTCCGAGTAAAAATCCAATTGGATTATTTTTTGAAGCGATTGGGCTGCATCCGAGACTTTCTTCAAGTTCCTTATAATGAAGAGAATGTGCGTCATATGATTGATTCATTTTTCAAAGACGATCTGTTCGCCTATTTAGTGAATTTCACTAGCGAGTTAGTAGAGCTGAGTGTTATTGGATGTCATTGATTGTGACATTGATTCTGCATCTCGCGCGTCACATTCACTTTCCGTATCGTTGAATGAAGGGCTAAATTTAATAGTATGTCAATATTATTGTGAACCAGGATCTCGCAATCATGGCTATCACCACACGATGGAAGGAGATGCAATCCAGCGTTCTGTGTGTGTGAAAGATCTTGGAATCCACATCACGAAGGATCTCAAATTCTCACGGCACACCATCCTTTGTGTCAAGAAAGCCAACAACGTTCTTTCTGACATCCTGCGGACTTCCATGTCAAGAGACACCATCAACGTGATTATAAAGCTCTACACCTCCCTAGTTCGCCCACACCTAGAGTATGCCGTTCCAGGTTGGAATCCATCCTTATCCAAAGATATTGCTCGGATTGAACTCGTGCAACGGCGCTTGACTCGCAATATTCATGGCTTGACTTCTATTCCTTATGAAGAGTGACTAAGACCACTCGTGGTCACTCTCTGAAACTCTACAGACAACCGTGTAATCATAACAATTGACTTATTCTTTTCTCACAAGGAATGTAGGTGACAAGAACACACTTCCTGAAGAAATCGCTGTCTCCAGCTATGTGAAAAGTGTAGACTGTTTGACTTCTCACTCTCACTCATGCCGTTCTATGGCTGTTTTCCTCGCTTGTGTAGGGGTTGGCCCGTTACGCCACTTGACGGCGCCATTCTCCATCGATCTCGATCTTTGGCATCCGCCCTCATAAGTCCAACTGTTCGCATGTCCTTCTCCACCACTTGGTACCATGTTGTTCTAGGCCTTCCTCTTTCTCTTGTTCTGGGAACTTCCATCTTCATACGCTTCTTCACATAATCAGCATCATCCTTTCTCAGCGCATGTCACATCGGTCTCAAGTGACCTCTACGTACCACCTCCGTCACCGAGACCAATCCCATTCGCCTCAGCGCATGTCACATCCACCTCAAGCGACCTCTACGTACCACCTCCGTCACCGAGACCAATCCCATTCGCCTCAGCGCATGTCACATCCACCTCAAGCGACCTCTACGTACCACCTCCGTCACCGAGACCAATCCCATTCGCCTCAGCGCATGTCACATCCACCTCAAGCGACCTCTACGTACCACCTCCGTCACCGAGACCAATCCCATTCGCCTCAGCGCATGTCACATCCGTCTCAAGCGACCTCTACGTACCACCTCCATCACCGAGACCAATCCCATTCGCCTCAGCGCATGTCACATCCGTCTCAAGCGACCTCTACGTACCACCTCCGTCACCGAGACCAATCCCATTCGCCTCAGCGCATGTCACATCCACCTCAAGCGACCTCTACGTACCACCTCCATCACCGAGACCAATCCCATTCGCCTCAGCGCATGTCACATCCATCTCAAGTGACCTCTACGTACCACCTCCGTCACCGAGACCAATCCCATTCGCCTCAGCGCATGTCACATCCATCTCAAGTGACCTCTACGTACCACCTCCGTCACCGAGACCAATCCCATTCGCCTCACCAATTCATCACTCGGTAGTGTGTCTCTCAGGCTTGCACCACACATCCAGCGTATCATCTTCCGTTCAGTCCGCTCCAACCTCATCAGTTTTTCCACCTTCGTATGACTTCTTATGTAATAATTATGTACATGTAACTTCATGCAATGTAACTCAATGTGTGCATCAAATGTAACTGTTCATGTAACTGTTCGTCATACTGCCTTGGTGTTCTATTGTTTTTATTGGTGTATTTGAACAAATCAACATCAAAAATTTGGAAAACTATTAGCTTGGAATACATGTTCATCGCATGATCCTGTGAACAACACGATGTATTTCATTTTTGATTATATTTTTGAAGAACGTTTTAACTGGTACATAGTTGAATTACAATTTCAGCATTTGTAAAATTGACAATACTATGTTAGCATTCATTTACGCAAGACTTTCAGATTCAGCAATCCGAGCGAGCTCATAGAAAACTACTCAAGCCTTCATAATGCATTATGAAAGAGTACGTTAGTGATTTGTTCCTGTCATGGATATATCCCAAATTCCTTGCTTCATGTCATTTAACTTTCCTGTGCTTGTCTCGATTTCAGCATGCATAGTTTTGCGTTTTTTATTGTCATAGCTATGTGAGTTGAATTTCTATGATACGATAGTCGGTCAAAAGCGCGCAAGATAAGAAATGTTATCTTCTTTTTTTTTTTTAATTACTCATCAGTTATTATTTCTCATTTTTTGCTTAAATTCTGTGAAGCAAAATACTTTTATGTTCACATATGATAATCCTCCTTAACGGAAATGTTCTGCAAGCTTTATTCAGTTGACGAAAATCTTTACAGGTGCTGTGGGAGAAGAATCGAGAATTAGAAAAATTGAAAAATAGCTTCCAGAGGCAGTTGCAATCCGTTAGCGCAAAACGTCTGGAGAAAGAGCTAGAACGTAAGTAGTGAGCCGCTGATTTGTTGATCTGATAATTCAATAATACAGGATACCTGTCATTGTACCGGCATCATTTTCAGGAAAGTGTTTCATCTTGAGAAACAAACTATTTCAGTCTTTATGCTTCGTTGATTTTTCATGGTAATTTCAGAACATAATAGCAACATCTTTCTTGCGTCATTGAAGATACCATGTTTCAAATAGCTGGTGGAGTCTCACCAGTGTTTACTTACTCTAAACTGTGAGAGCTGCGTGTGTGAAGGCTAATGCTCTACAAGACGCGCAGGGCAGGTAGCTTGCCTTGATCTTATTAAGTTCACATTTTTTCAGATTATGGGAAGCGGATCGCTCAAGGCATTTGGTGAACGTTGTCATTTCTCGTAATCGGGAAAAGCACAACTCACAATAAATGAATTGAGATAGACATTAGATTAAATTGATTCGCAAGCATGTTTCAGTAGCATCGAGTGGCATCTACACATAGAGATGAAAGACAGTAACAGATCGATTTTGATGCAAATTTACAACCAATGGAAAATCCTTTTGTGTACAACGACTCGGCAATTTCGCATACACTATTAAATCGTCCATATCGTAATTTCGCATACGTATTTATTTCGTGTGTATCATTATTTTGACATTTTCTTTTTTCGGCACGTGGTTGTGCATTGAAGTCTCAGAAAACAATCCACTCTTATGGCATTCATTGATCCGCTTGTGTAATGTCTCCATGCGGCTGATATAACTTGAATCTACGCTATACAGGTGCTATCTAGACCTGTCTATGCGGTCATCTTAATACGAAAAATACAACACTTCATACGCCGGCTTTGTGCCGTTGTGCTTAGGTTCATCTAGTGAGTGGTGAGTGCTTGCATGTCTGATGTCGAGTCCCTATTCTATAATAGACAAAAGTGAAATATAGTAAGTCCAAGACTTTAATATGTTCGAAATATCATGGAAAAGATGCGACCCGATGATCCGGAAATAGTGTCACGATTAGCGAGATATTGCGAACAAAATTTTGACGAAAACACTGACTATTGTTCATAGGCCCCCTGCTTTATTTTCTTTTTATTTAGCTGTTCTGGTACAGCAGGCGTACTTGGGTTTTGATAATGGAAATGTTTGATAGTTCCAGTGTAAACCATGTTTCAGCTGAGAAATCCCTCACATATCTCTTCATAAGAGCCTGATAGAGGGAGGCTGACGTGTTGCGCTTGAATGCTAAGTTTGCCGATCTCTTGATGTGCATTATCCATTGTAGATAGTATTCATACACGCCGGGGTGTCTGCTTTCAGTTGCGGATCTGGAGCGCAGTCGAGAGAAGATTGTGAGGGATTCGAAGGTTTCGATGGAGAATTTGCGAGATGAGTTGAAACAGAGAGCAGACTCTCATCATGCTGCACAGATGTCACGGCTGCTGTCATTGGTGGAAAATCACCGACAAGAGCGGCAGCATTGTCAGGTTTGTCAGAATATATTTCATTATCCAATGAAAATGTGTAGGGCCATGAGAATGAGAACTGAGTGATTCTCGACTTCATCTTCAACATGCCTGACTATTTTGATCAATCGTCACAAAACTTGGCATTTTCATGCACGAGATAGTGAACAGATAGCAGTGAATAGGTTTTTCAACATTGAACAGTTACTGAATCAATTATTTACAGGAAGAGCATCAAGAGGCGTTGCGAACGATGGAGATAGATATAACAGCAAGAGTGGAAAATGTGAAGAAGGATTACTGCCAACGGTTGATGTCTCACGGAGAATTGATCTCTCAACTCCAAGCGGACTTGCACAAATGTGAAACTGGTTTGAGAACTCGCCAAAAGGAGTTACGATGTTTGGAAGAGGAAAAGGACCACATGGAAAGGAGAGAGCGACAAGCTGACAAGGAATTAGTTGGAATTCGTGCCAAACTGAAATTGCTAAATGATCGTGACCAACTGGAGCACGAGGTACTTTTAAATTCCTAATGACTACTGCATAATCAGTTTGTAAGTAGTACTAATATCATTATCTTCTTCAACAGAAGTTGAGTGAGGAAACATCTGCCACAGCTGCCGATTTTCGTCAATTAATGGACTCAGAGCGGGCCGAGCTTGCGTCAGCCACCCGAACATGGTCAGAGATAAAGGATAGACTGGCTGCAGATTTGATAGCTACCAGAGAGCGGCTGGCTGGAATCGAGGAGGCGAATGCAACTGTATTGAGAGAAGCTGCGGAATCTCATCGACGAGCTGCTGAAGAACTTCGGCAATCCTTTGAAACTCGGCTGAGTGATGCCACAAGAAGACACGAAGGTGCTGTCGGCATTTTGAGGGATAAATTAACCAATCGTGTGGATGAGAGCCAAATCGCAGGTAAGAAGATTTCTGAGTACCTTTGTCTCAAACCTGATGATTGTCTGAAACCTGATGAGATTAACCAGTGACTGTAAAGCTTCGCATGCATTTAGCTGATGGTATTGTCTTCTATCAGACTTTCGTGTAATTTGAGTGAATTATGATAGAATTGGAGGCGTTTTTGTGAGGTGTAAGCGCACAGATAGCGAGTCCGGGAACTACAGCCACTTTCTTCCTAAATTCGCGAGTCCGGGAACTACAGACACTTTATCCTAAATTCGCGAGTCCGGGAACTACAGACACTTTATCCTAAATTCGCGAGTCCGGGAACTACAGACACTTTATCCTAAATTCGCGAGTCCGGGAACTACAGCCACTTTCCTCCTAAATTCGCGAGTCCGGGAACTACTGACACTTTCCTCCTAAATTCGCGAGTCCGGGAACTACTGACACTTTCTTCCCAAATTCGCGAGTCCGGGAACTACAGACACTTTCCTCCTAAATTCGCGCACAAAGGCCTTAATAGCATGAATTTGTAGATCTTGAAACGCTGAATACAAACATCAAATTCTTGAGTGTCACAGCCAGTCGCTTTCGGTTATAGGTAAGGTTAAAGGATACCCATTGGAATCCAATGGTAAAATTCAAGAAATATCTATGGATTGTGAAACACTTGGCAATTTTCGTACATTTTCTTTTGCAGAAAAGAAAGTGTTTATCAGAATGCCATGAAATTTGAAACATGCTTGAGGTCAGAACATCAACTTCGATATAAAAGTTGAAGTGAGTCACATGATTCAGAATCTGATGCCTGAGAGCCTCAACAAAATGACTAAAATCGCCAAAATTAATTTAAAACATGAAATTTGCTCATTTTGCTGAGGAGCAAGGTCTGAGGTCAACAATTAGGATGTCCAGTATTATCAGACTGTGCATGATAAAGACAATTTGCTTGCTTACTGCCCGCTTTTGCGTCATCGTTCATTGCAATGTTGTCAGGGTCGGGTGTGATTCATCGACTTCTTGAAATGGATTGAAGTCGCGGCAACCCTGAATGTTGTAGACAACTTGTGCGTATTCACGCTCCACGATCCCGCACCGTTCGACGATGAGTCGCAATTCGCGGAGGTTCTTGTCCACACCGTGGATCCACCTGTTCTGGCCTCCTCGGGTCTTGACATGATCTTCTCAGGCCTTATCCCGCCAGGCATGCACTCCAGTTGCCCACATCATTTGCAGTGGAATTGGTAGCAACACACATGATCCCCAACGCTTGCCTGGGTCATCGATTTCCACTCGCATTGATTGGTGGAACAAATCCATCTGATCGTTGCATTTTCTCTTCTCTCCAATCTCTTCACAGCTCGGGCTTACAAAGCATGCAGTGACACACTTGTAATTCAGATTTGTTCTCATTGAATGCCTCATAGTTCGATGCATAGCTTCAAATGTCTCATAACGACATCCTTCGCTCTATTCCAGTCTCTATATCATGTCTCTAATCCGTAATTCATGAGTCCTGTGTTTATAATACATTTATATAGAAATAGCATTCAGGGAAACTTATTCAATGATGCTTATTCCCGTCTGGCAGCATTAACTTAAAAATTCTATTGCATCATGAAAATCATGTTGGCTAAATCTTTATTTTGAGCATAAGAAGGGAATTTTAAATATTCTAGTAAAAAGTTCCATGTCTCAAATAATGCAGGAAAATGCTACCGACAGTACGCGTTGCACAATTCATAGGCGATTGATACCAAGCCCATTTTTAATTCGTAACAGGACGTGAATGTGAAACATTCATTTGCTGCTACATCAAAATTCATGTTCTCTTTTACCAATATTCACAGACGATTCTACGCGAATCATCCCAATAAAGATTAAATGAATTATTTAACACACATTTTCACATGAGTTTGTTCACCAACATGTCGAATATTGCAAAGATTAATTTTCCAATGAATAAGCTTGTTCATCGATCTTTGATCTGAAGAGGATTTGCAGAATAAGTGAAGAGTTTGACAAATAATCATTCCAAAAGTTATGGAAAGCCCTCGCTTGTTGTGTCGCGAAACAATCCGCATGCTCGTAATCCTTAGTTTATGACCTGTCTCCTTCCTGTATTATCCAACTTGTTAATCAACTCAACAAAACAAGTATTTTTAGATAGGTTTGAGTGGCATTCAAGCTTTTTAATTACTTGCCATTGAGCTGAGTGCCAAATGAGATGACGAAGAAGACTGTAAAGCTATTATCTCCGAAACTATTTATCGAATTTATTGAACAATTAATTTTAATGATTCTAGAAGCAATAAACTGTCGACACACAGTCTGTTTCCATGTTGAATTTAGGAAAAGTATTGTTACTTCAAATAGGAGAAAACTGATACTGTAAAGATGAAAATGAAATCATCATAGATATCTACTATTGCCATTTCATAGATATTGTTTGCATAACTATTAAGGTGTCTTCAGAAACACAATGTAGATAGAATAATCAAATATTGAGTTACATCCTCAGTTGAAAAATAGGAACAGACTTGAGTAGCTGCCACTTCATCCAATATCAGGAATCATCTGCAGACCTAGTTCACATCTCCCAACATCGACACAGCTCTCTATTCAAATATACAGCCAACCCAGAGCACATTTGAGATGAGCAATTATCACAGTAAGTTGATTTCTGTGGGTTTTTATCAAATGCTTCTTCTAACAGACGACTGACACTCTGTTGATACTAGCGCACAAGTGTCGGAAACGGCATGTCAATCGTGTGCAAGAAACAGTACTTGATAACTACCCATAGAAGTTAACTTCATGTGATACATTTCGCATCTTATCTTTGGAAACACTTAAATTTCATTTTGTTCTCACGACTTTCCCATATACGAGCGTATATCATTCGATGAACTTGGTTGGTGATAGGTTGTCGGTATCTCGGGATGACATATGACTGAATCGTTGTAGTGATTCGCATAATGCCAATCAACCCATTGGATTTGAATGACATACAACAATAACCACTCGTTCTAATTGATATTGCTAAATTCTTTATGATTATTCCTGTCTAAAATGAGGTTCAGCATCAGGTTGTTTCCGCTTGTCAGTTTTCATCAAGACAATGAACGTTGTGACCGTCGGTGCATCGAATATATTCTTCGAGAAGAAAGCTTTTAAGGCGAGCGGAAAGAGGTTGTATCGAGACAGATGAATTTATCTTTATCTGTAAATACAAATGATACGGAATTGAAGTCGCCAGTGGTTTCCTGAGGGGTAGTTATGACATTATTATGAGATACCAGGTGAATGATCTAGACATTGAATGTGTATCGTTGGGCGGCAGTGAACGTATTTTGCAAAATTGCAAGCAAGTGTCACGAAACTATCTTGTAAGAGGAACACTATTCAATGGTTTGGATTGTAGGATTCTTTTGTGCAGTCATAGAAAACTTACAAACGGCAGTTTTATTGCCATTACAGGAGTTCCGTCAGTCTGTGATCTTTCCGATTCACTAGGAAATGACTTGTGTCCTCTCGTCAGGAAAGTACATCAAAGATGCACATTAAGTTACGTAGAAAAATATTCGTCACGACGGACAACACTGTGCATTTGAGTTATTTGAGTTGTGAAAATGATGTGACACAGACTGCAATGATAGAAATCATATTACTAGAAACGTTCAAAAGTAATATGTTACACATTGTTATGTGTAACAGAAGAATAAAATTATGAACACGGAAGACTTCCAACGTGATTCTAGTACTTTTAGACACAAAACATTTGGGTGGTGACATGTTGTGTACAATAAGTCTAAAATTAGGAAGTAAAATGGTTAGTTACAAAGCTTAATACTGTAAATTTTGAAGTCACACGACTTTGTACAAATGAGTCACACGAGAGGATATGCCTGGCAATGCTGCTGGACGGAAGCTCTGTTGATCATGGTTGGGTTCCACGAGTCTCCATCCACTTTGGAGCGTGTTCCGTAATCCTAATTCGAAGGCATCTCTTCGTCTGCCCATCTGCTTCCGTGGTAGAGACAAGCGCATTCAGATATCAATCAGCGATCTCAGAGGGATTAGATTACATTTAGAAAGCAATGTAAATAGGAAGCTTTCTCAACTTGCCTACATGCATCGACGAACAGGTTCCACAACAATTTCCGAAAATGAGTCTACTTGTTTTTGTTTCATCAGTATTATGTCATCGGTATTTTAATTAGAGAAAGCAAATTATCCCATTTATACAGTTATGTGCACATAGTTCCGACCAACGTTGGTGAAACTGCGAATTTGTCTTTTGCTTATCATTCCCCTCGAGTACACTTCGCGTTTCAAGCTTCACGTTATGTTCAATTTTGATAATTTATCTTTTGTATCTCCCATTCCTCGTGGAGAATGATTTTCATCCACCTGTTGACAAGGTTGTGTCAGAAATCACATTTGTTGATTGATAGCTTCAGAATTGGCGCGTGTGGAGATGGAATTTGAAGATTTGAGAAGGAGAGGAGAGGAAGAAATTGGTCACACACAGGCTCGGTGCACTGTGGAGAGCGCGAGGCAATTGGAGAATATGAAACGGCAGTTGGAGACTCTGAAGCAGGCATGTATCAAATTTTAACAAGTTGTTCAAGTTTCCATATCTATACTAATAAATGCGTTAGTGATGAATTTTTATTGTATCAACTTCCCCGCTTCTACAGCCTGTTAAAGAAGGAAAAAGGGAAGATAACACAGCATGCATTCCTAGCATTTGTCACGATTCTGCACGACATGTTGTTAAAATGGATATATCATCGACATACTTGCTATCTGCGTAGAGGCATCGGATGTTGGGTTAATCTTTGCTTTCTAATCCACTAGTGCAGTGGCTAAGAGTCCTGGTGCATTGAATACCACAGCCTGCTTCTCTGATTTCTTGGAATACTTTGATATTATCTTTTTGTTATTTTTTAGTTATCTTCCTTTTTATGTGAACAGGTCATAATAAAAGTTCTGCAGACAAAGTAACGCCAATGAATTCATCATGTTTATTTCTCCAGAGCGCTTTCGCGGCCTCTCATTGGCGTTACTTTGTCTGCAACAGTTGATCGGGCATAGATATTGCTTCAAAATAAAAGTTCAACAATTTGTCTTACTTAATTGAGCATTTAACAAGCAATGGTACGGATTCTCATGGTACTATCATGTCAGTGCCTCTGTATCCCTGTGATTAATCATCTGTCATGAATATAGCAATCTGTAGTGAATTTTAAATGCTGAAACTTTGATCAAGAAATGTACAGGAAATTTCACTGTCACGATTCTCGTTTGTTTGAGATAATTGCTATTCGTAAAGTGAATTACATTACTTCCATCATAATTGAGGAACTGTTCTACGATTTTGAAACACGAGACATGGAAGGATGTTTTGCAAGAACAGACAATGACTTCAGTGTCAAATGGTCATTGAGAGATGGTGATGAGAGAGGCAATTTGATGGGATGTAATTCATTTCTTGTGCATGCATTTCAGCGGTTATCTGAGCAATGATATGACATGAAATGAACGCAATTACAGCATGAAATCTCAAATTCTCAACAAGAAGGAAGTTTTATGTCACACTCAACTTTGTATTCACAACAAATCTACATGATGCAAACAGAAGTACAGGATCTCTGTGCAGGCATTGAAGTCAGTACGTTAACCGCAAAATTCAATTGTGTAAGATAATCGAAGGATTGTGTGCGATATTCAGGTTCCTTGATTTTGTTTTCCGATCGGCAATTGTAATCTTGCTCTTACACTCTTAGAAGAGAAGAGTTCTTGGTCTCATTCTTCTACTAGGAAACTTAAAACATCAACAAATACACGATTCTATGTTTCCACAAGATAGAATCTTTGCTTCCTCTGTATAAACTGACGATCTAATGAATTTGTTGAATGGTAATCCGTGATTCCGAGCGTTCTCAGCAGTTAAATACGTCTGTACGATCAGTGGACCTTGGCAACATGTTGCTCTTGACTCGATGGTCTTAGTTTGGAAGATTTATAGAAGGCATCGATAAAATGAATAACAAAAAGAGACGCTTGCGTTCCAAAGTGAAGCATTACTACTGACAAAATGGCCAGCTGCCAATAGAGAACATAGAAACAGAGAGATCTAAAGTTTTGGGAACAGATAAATTTGGATTGGCCAAGATACGATTCTCAACGTCCTCCATAATCAGATGAACTACCAGAACAGAAAAGGTATCCGCCAGTGCTTCCCCAGGGGAGTTTCCGAGTCATTGCATAGAAATCTCGCTATCTAATTAGGCTATTGTTAAGCCATTTTCACCGTGAAATGAAAATGTTTCAACAGTTTGGAGTTAAACTGCTAGTCCGCCTTAGCCATAGACGAGGTCAGATATTTTAAGAGTAGCATTACAAGCAAAGCATCCATTCTTGTATTTCTCAGGAGATCAGTATGAATTTTAAAAAGAAGCATTATCTACCAAGTGATAGCTGTCTGTGACATGCAATATATTCACTCTAACCAATATTACATCGACAATTTAAACTGCGCATTCTAAAGAAGATTATCTGCGCCGTAACCGGCAGATACAGAAATCGACTGCGATATGAAGAGCGTCTATGTGAGCTATGTGATAATTCGAAAGTGGAAACTGTGTATCATTTCATGATAGAATGCTCACTATATCAAAATTTACGACAAGAAACAGCGCCTATGTTATGCAACTGTAGCAATACAACAGAATTCGATAAATTGATGAATATTTTAACTCCGAAACTGGTAAAATCTATCGCGAGGTTTCTCAAAAAAGCAAACGAACTGCGAACGATAACTAAGGAAATCACTAATCAATAAATATGAAATCCGGAAATATATTCTCGTCAATTCACCTCTCCCTCCTATTCAGAATATGTTTTAACAACACCGACCGCACGCTGTTTTCTGCCATCAAACTATGTTTTTGTAGATATTATGTGAGCGTACATGCTCCTGTTTTCCAATGTTCTTGGAAATAAACATTTTGACTTTTGCAACATCAGCAAATTAACTCAACCAATAGACAGATTTCCTCCTCACAGGAGTGCCACAGACCTAAGATTTGCTCGAATCTTCAAATACATTTAGAAGTCTCATCCATCTATCAACTGTAGCGAGGAAGATCTAGAATTACAAGCATTAATATTGACTGATTATCGAATGAATGTGCAGTATATTACCATTTCTATAGGAAGTTTGCATTTTATCAACTGTTGTGAAAAGTTTCCTTAAAATGCCGTTTCGACTGGGAAAAAAGTTATAAAATTATCGTGAATTTTGCAATGAAAAGAAATTCGTGTTTTATGGTCACGCTTGTCCTCTGAAATGTCCTCTGAGATGCAGCTGAAGAACATCAGAAATACAACTCTGTCATGTTTACAAATCTTCACATTTTTAATAGTAAAGGATACTTGTAAAAGCACTCGAAGCAGCGAGACGACAAATCATCTAAGTGAATGATACAAATCAATGCATAGATGAAGTGACATGAGAAATAATAAGGAAATCAGGCACTACTAATTATTTAGGAACTGAGTAGATGCAACGATTCACTAAATTAAATACCAGAATTAAAATGATTCGACATATTACAGTATATGATTCAAAGATGAAGCAAAGTCATCACTTCTCAATATAAACAGTCTCTCCTGATTGCACAAATCAGGTAAGTTGGTGGATTGCCGCTCTTTCCATGATGAGTAATTCCAATGAGCTCCTTGCCAATCCGCCTCGTTAATTGCAAAACTCATGTACAAAATCGCAGCACCAACCAATACTTCATTCAATAAAGTGTTTAATCAGAGTAACTATCAGGCTAAAACTTTTCACGCGCATTTATTCAATCAAATGAGTCATTTCATTAATCTGGCCTCATCCGAGGTCGTCGAGACGTATAAAACACAAGTTAGCTTGCTCTTTATTGACGTTATTTCAACAGGAACTGTCTGCGAGTGAACGCGCCCGTGAGCGGTCGAAATTGGAGTTGGATACATCTCTACGAGAGCAGCGCTGTCGTCATGAAATAGAAATGGACACTCTTCGCAGCAAGATTGAGAAGGAGCGAGCAGCTCTGCGGGTTCAGATCGCTCGCGAAGTGGAGGAAGAACGCATACGACATGAAACTGCCCTTGAGGAGATCGCAGGTCCTCTGACCAACAACCTGACGTCTGCAGCTGATCTGGGAGCATCCGCGGAGGCCGCACGTCTCCAGAGAATCTCCGTCCTCACAGAGGAAGAGTCCAGACTCACCAACAGCCTGACTGAGGCAAAGACGAGTCGGAGAGATGCCCTGCTCGCCATCGGGAAAGATCGACGCCAAGATGTTGAAATGCAGAAACGGAGGATGGCCGAGGAGGTGAAGGAGGAACGACTGAGGCTGGAGAAAGAAGAGAAAGAGATGATTGCACGACAGATCGATGAGAAAGCGCAGTTGGAGATCCAGGTGAGGAAAATGGCAGGCTGTGGGACTCTCGAACCGATAGCAGGCCCGTTTGTATATGCTGAGAGGGAGGAGTATGAATAGGAAGAAACATTACTGTAATGCATGTAGAGATGTCATGCTATATTTTCCTCATTCACAGAATGAGATCGAGTTCTAATGTATTTTTTCTCTCTTTTGTGGACTTCGGAGGTTCCCAGTTCATTTGATTCAGGAGACATTCGTCTGCTGAAACACTATGAACGTGCCTTGAAAATGGACAGCGCAGTATGCATGTTGACGAAGTTGTCATTATATTATATGACGTAGAAAACTTCCCAACCACGTTTTCCTAACAATTTTTTCATTGCCTGTGCTAAAATCAAAAGTAAGCTGATGAGCACGTGCAATCGGAGCATTGTGAAGGAATTCACAGCAATCCGCAAGCGATCAACGACTATCTTTAACCTCTTGATTTCTTTTTGCCGACTTAGTAAATTCGTGCATGCTCTTCATTTAATTGCACTTCTAGTAAGTAGGAGTGAATGTTGCTGAATGTTGTCTCGCGCATTGATGATGAAGTCGTTCACATTGCACCTTGAGGGCCCTCCAAGGTCTCCATTGTTTGGATGCTCTAACTGCAGACTTATAATGACATCCTCTTTGGGGGAGGGGGTGAGCACACAAGCATAGTATTGTAAGACCGAGACAGAGTACCATGTTTAAATGAATTAATAACGAAAATGATAACCGTGGCTACTCGTACCTAAGGAAATGTCTAACTTCGGTGTGCTGATGTTATTAGAGAAAATAGTGACAACTTACTATTCGTAGAATATTTATACAGCCTGCTTTCTTCGTGCTGTGTACTCATCTCCCTCCCTTCTCCCACTCTCTTGCTGCGATCCCACTCGGAGCAGACAGACATGTCGGCATTCTCTATAAAAACGTCGATTCTCAACTTAATTATCATCGAAGTTGGCGCCGACGAGAACAATGTATTCCAAACTTTTTTTCTAAACGAGAAGCGTCTATTACATTCGATATTTGAATCAATCCAAAGCTCTATTTCAACAATAAAGATGAACTGCCGGAAATTGAATTCATTGATAATGAGCATTTATATAACATCGTCGTTGGAAGCTGTTCATTCTGGATGCAACGATGAGGATATTACAATTCATCTTGCAAGGATTTGAAGCTGCGTCACATTTCTGCAGTGACTACTCTTCCGTTGTTCTTGAGACGTTTCACGAATAGTCTTGCAAATGAGTCTGTTCAGATGAAAGGCGGCCGGGTGCGAACCTCCTCCATCCCAGCCGGCCACGTGTTCCAACCATTCTTGCAGATTTCATAATCCACATTATTATTGTTCAATTTAATTCGATCAAATTCTTCAACGGATTTATCTCCACAAATTAACTGAGAAGAACCCAATATCGGCTATGCTGTCAATATCAACGAATCATATCCATGTAGAACATACAAAGTTATTCATTGCAAATTCATATCACTTAGATTCTTGGTGCTGTATTCAAATTTCAAGTGAAATTCCAATAAATATGATTGTGACATGCAGGTGAAGTGGATTATTCACTTTCACTTTATCTGGCCAAACATGCTGGACAAAGAGGGAAAATTATTGGAATTTTCTTTTGAAATTTGAATAAACTACTATGGGAAATATATCCAAAGAACTTGTAATGAATAAATTTGATAATATAAGTCAGTCACAATGTGTCACTTGTTAGCAAATAGCAAAAGCTTTTCAACAAAGGAAGACAGAGCAATATAAAGTGCTGATGCAGTGGAAGAGGTCGATACAAATCGATGTGAAAATTGTGGTCCTGTTTTGTAATCCTCATTGTGCAGATTTTTCAGCGTTTGTATCGAACTTTCCTTCTAATTTATCACTTTATCTGATGGTGAGTAGCCAAGCAGTCAGCCAAGAAAAACGAGAACCCTCCCAAGAAATCTTATCCGCATTGAAAATGAATATTTCTACACATAAAGCCTGAAACAACATGTGAAGGCTGTCAGACTTTCATTGTACATCAGGTCCATGCAAGGCAAGCAAATCCCCTGTTCCTGTCCATGTTCCTCTAGATTTCATTTCTGTTAATTTTTTGAACCGGTACATGAGCAAAATGTTTCCCGTAACTCCGAAAGTTTCGTTCTTTATCACAAATGTTATCAGTAATATTTGAAACAAAGCATCGAAGACCAAAGGTGTGATGAATTATTCAATATTCCTTCTACTTTTCAGTTCAATAAATCTGTTGAAGAAATGGCGAGACGGCATGCTGGGCGAATGGAGGAGGCACTTTCTGTAAGGATGATTTTCATTGATCCTCTGAATTTTAATGAACTTTAGACAAAAGCTATAAAATGATGTATTATTGTGCGATCGTGCAGTACATGATGATGTATTTTCCTGGTATGGATCTCAATACTCAAGATGTAGAAAACTTGCTACGTTTGATGGGCGGGCATGACTTAAGAACTTTAATGCGATAATTATGCATTTAAAAGAGAGCGCTTTTAAGCGAAATTTGAGGTAGAGTGACGAGGCCGCACAAGGTTAAGTGTGTAGAGAGCCCTGAACAGATGAAGAGAATTTCTCAAGCTGGAGACGGATGTCCTCATGAGAGAAGCGCCGTAGAAATAACTCAAATCACCTCTCTTCCACTTATCATGTTTAACACAAGCGGTAGAAGGTAATCAAGCGTACACCTTCATTTCGAAGCAGAAAGATTACAATTAGTCGATAACACATGACTTTGCGAATTGTCGGATGCAAACGTCTCCTCTCTGCAAATAGTTAAAAAGACAAAATAAATTGCAAAAACCATAATTTTGGAGTGAGACTCCTGCGAATGCCACCAAAACGTCTTCATCTCAGCAGGACTCTGAATGGTTCTGATTTCATTTTTCTCGTTATTCGTACATTGCCATGATGAGCAGGAATAAGTTGTGTTTGTGTGTGTTCAAATCACTTTCAAATATAAAGGAAATTGAAGAAGGAGTCGGAAGTAACATTCTCAGCTCTTATCCCGTTCTGTTTCTGCATTCATTTTTCATATCTATTTCATATCCCTCTCTCTACTACCGGCGCTGTGGCCTTGTGGTAGAGTGTTCGCTCTGCGTCCGGGAGACCTTGGTTCAAATCTTGGTCGGGTCAAACCTAGAACCTTTAAAATAGGTACACTCTGCATTCTTGCTAAACACTCAGCACGAAAGAGAATGAGAGTGGTAAATGACAACTCGGCCACATGGAAGAAAGGCTCCGTGCCTAATGTGCTTCCGAGTATAAACAACGTTCATTTATTTATTTTTTTTGCTTGTAATTACAAGCTCCTTTCAAAATACTATCGTCATCACTCAGTAACATGTAACGTCTTCTTTCAAGATATGTCAAAATGATCGCCAAGGTGATTCGATGTTACTGCTTAATTCTTAGCCAAGCAGAGATTATCTCTTCATTGGTTGTCAATCAGGAAAAGTGTAATTATTAGCAAGTAATGAGCGGAAATGTCAACAGACAGCATCATATTCCTATCTCATAGCATGTCTAAGATGATCTCTGACATTTTATCGCGCCGTCGACTGTTGATTACACAAACAGACTTCTCCCAATGTGGCAAGCATCTCCTGTAGTGCATCAATCATCTTCAATGTAATGCAAAGAGGTGGGACTGGGTATTCTACAACGGAATACAATAAATCATTGAGTTTGATTATCGGCTGCGAGTACTAGAACTTGTCGAGTTGAGGATACTCGTATCCTCCATCTGGGAAATGTCACGTATGAATAGCATTCATCCGAGGACAAATCCAATTCAAAGACTGTCGTGAGATGATGAATAAGGATCAAGTTCCAATCTGTTGGGCAATTTAATCATGATGGAATATATTTGTAATCATTGTAATATTTAGTCATGCTTTTCTGAGATAGATGTGATTGAAAGGCTCATACCGATCTCTCATGCGCTTTATGTACTTGTGTTTTATCATTTGTATTATGTCTCCAATCATACAGCTGATCAAGTACAATTGATACATAATTGATAAAAGGAAATGAAATTAATTTATCTTTCGACGCACAGACAATTTGTTTTTATTTCGTAATATATATTTCGGCGAACCGCCCTTCTCAATCAGATATTTAATTTACAGTGATCTTACCTAACAAGGACTATGATTTTAAATCAAATCTGGAAATGTCTGTAAAAATTTCATGGGTGAATGGGGAAGATAGTAAAGTCAAAGACAATAAAGTCAACATAGCACATTACTGTGCAAACCATCCACAATACATTTTCATGTACAGCCACCTAATGTTGTAGAGTTAATGCTGGTAAATTTGGTAGGTTCCATTCTGTTTTGTTATTGATCAGTTTTATGTTTTGTTCATTTTTATTTCTAATAATTACGGCCTCTGCGATTTGTCTTTAGATTGCGTTATTGTGATATACTCGTCTAACGTTCATGTTGAAGTTTTGTATAATTCCTTCATGCTGGTTTTTACAGTGTCTCCATAGTACTGATGATTTGGAGACACTGTAAAAGCCAGCATGAAGGAATTATACAAAACTTCAACATGAACGTTAGACGAGTATATCACAATAACGCAATCTAAAGACAAATCGCAGAGGCCGTAATTATTAGAAATAAAAATGAACAAAACATAAAACTGATCGATAACAAAACAGAATGGAACCTACCAAATTTACCAGCATTAACTCTACAACATTAGGTGGATGTGCATGAAAGTGTATTGTGGATGGTTTGCACAGTAGTGTGCTATGTTGACTTTACTATCTTTGACTTTACTATCTTCCCCCCATTCACCCATGATATTTTTACAGACATTTCCAGATTTGATTTAAAATCATAGTCCTTGTTAGATAAGATCACTGTTAATTAAATATCTGATTGAGAAGGGCGGTTCGCCGAAATATATATTACGAAATAAAAACAAATTGTCTGTGCGTCGAAAGATAAATTAATTTCATTTCCTTTAATCAAAATGCTATCTAAATCTTTCTTTATAAGTTCAGTTAATATTGCTAGAAATTGATACATAATTGATGAAGTGAGCCGAACATAAGCTTGTGTCAATGTCATTCTGAAATGATTAAGCCTGTCTCCTTCGCAAACTCCGTCGATTGCTTGATATATTTATTTAATCTGCATCCGCATACTCTGAGAAAATCAAGCAGGGTTCACAGTCGCACAGAGCCGGATGCAAACCATTCACCAAGTGGAAAGTAAACTTTTCTATATTTTTTTAATGCTAAGTCTTCACTGTTCTTGAATATATAAAAATTGCAGTGAATGATTTTGTGTCTTCTACCAAGCTAATTCATGGAAATCGAAGGACGGCATTGCATCATAACTGTAGAGACCAATATTGTGTAAAATTCAGATTGAACAATGTCTTTCAATCTGACAATTCAATCAAACTTGCCTGGTTCTGGCTCGGCTCTAACTTCACGTCAGTTGATGCTTTCCGTTGGACTCAATTCATCTACATACAAGCTGACTCTTCAATGTGGTCGACTGATTTGCATGAAAATGAATGAATTCAGATATTCTTAGAATCTTAGGAGATCTGCTGTCATTCATGTTTCAAATCAGTGCCTGCAAAATGTCTGTAATAAAGCTAACATTTTTCAAATATTCAAAGATGTTAGTTACAAAATGCCTGCATAAGGCAAACAGTTGCATGTCAAACGGCATTTCAGTTTAATAACTTCTCCCAATGCATTCAGATTATTGTTTATATCATTTAATGGGAGCATATCAAGGTGGTTTCATCTGTTTGGATTTGGCACAGCCAGTTTAGATATAAGCTACAAAAATAGTATAAAAAAGTAAGAAAATTGATCATACAGTGTATAAAAACTGTCATACATGCAAAATCGTTTGTGGAATGTTATGTTTCTTAATGTTCATTTCCACTTCAAGGGAAATTGTACAAAATAAAGTATCAGCACATGCATGTACAGTTTATGCGTATATGCAGTACTACAAGGTGATGCAAAAAAATGCTTTCTTTTCTTGTCAAACGGCTGTGACAGGGTTTTCACTTAATCTTGAATTCGTATTCCATGCTTCTACTGTAACTAGAGTAACCAACCTGAATGCATGAAACTTGCCAATGACTTTATTATCATCATAATATCATCATTTTGCAACATGTTCTTCCAAATGATAGAAAAAATAGTATAAAATATCGGTTTTTTTCTTTCTTCTTTTAGTAACTGCATTAAGTCAAGAAAGTTGCATACCCAAACGCTCAAGAGAGTCACGAGTCTCAATGGCGTGACTGCATCGAGTTAGACGGTGGCCAAGTTAAAGACTGATTCGAGAATTCTGGCTATTCTGATCGTTTAAGAGTATGACTTGCTTCAGTTTGCTGCAGTTGTTACGTATTTGAAATTTACTAAAAGAATAAAGAAAAAATCGATATTTTATACTATTTTTTGCATCATTTGGGAGATCATTATTATTGTTGTTACAAAATGATAATATAGTCAATGGCAAGTTTCATACATCTAAGTTGCCTACTAGAGTGACATTAGAAGCATGGAATACGAATTCAAGATTAAGTGTACACCCTGCTACATTTTTTGCATCATGTATATAATTTTTGTAATTACATTGAAAAACTTGGCAATGTAGTGAGCATAACTCGCATACTGCGTATACAATAGTTATTTACACAACAAGTGCAAAGTATCCAGCTTTATTGCATTTTTTGAGATCAACATGTCTATGCACGAGCCCGAAGGGCGAGGGCATAGTTTGTTGATGGAGAAAAATGCAATTAAGCTGGATATCTTTGCACGAGTTCTGTAAGTAACTTTATATTTCACAGAACTACCAGAATCTATGATCATGATCCTTAACATGATTTGAAAATCAAACCAAAGCAATTTTGAAATCAAATAGCCTGCTTTTCTGTCCATTGTACATGCAGATTTATCTCATCAACAAACAGTCAAGCCAATCGGTTGGTTCAGGCTACAGGTCGCAGCGTCAATCAATGGTAACTGATTTTTTGAGCATCGATGGATACTAGGTAGCTTTCCTGTATGTTCTATACTGGACATTCAAATGTCAACAGTTTGGTTGCAATCTCACCTTGAAAATCGGCCAAATCTACGTTTGGGAGCGTCTGTAGGCGACAGTGTTTACGTCATCATCATGGGACACATGACAGTTGAAAATTCAGCAAATTTAACATGTTTTCATCGTACAGTTTTCTCAAATTCAACTCCAACTCTGAAAAAGCATCTATTGAAAAAAAACAATGACTTTTCCTTTGGACGAGCCTGCAGACAAGAGTTTTGAGAAATTTCTAATTCTTAAACTTGGAATACAAAGCTTTTGTGAATGTCTCGACCTCATGAGATGATCTAACGCTTCATCTCAATACCAATTCGAGCAGAGGCGAAGAAAGATTTTTGAGGGTCTAAATCGCGCCAAATTGTGCACAGTTATTCACGCTTAGGAAGGAATATGAGGGTCTAACATTTTCTGACAGTCAATTTAAGGACAAAATGAAAAAATACTCTATCCGTTCATATCAATTTCAACATGGGATTTTCACTGCAGCTCTTCAAAGATAAAACATGGATTTTGGCCCTTTTTCAACTGTCGCCAACAGAGTTTGCAGTCTACGACACTCAAACTAGGATATATTAGAATTGAGGGCATCATACAAAAGTGTATTGTTGAATTTCAGTGATTCGCCCATTGACATGGGTGTGAGAATTTTTCAAAAAAGACATAAAAATTATGCTGTATTTTTTCTATGGCTAATAACCGGTGTAAAATGGAAACATTGAAAACACTAACGTACATGACATTGTGAGTTTTATATTTCTAAAGGGCATGGAGCAAGTTTGGAAAAAATATTCTCAATAGAACCGCCTAAAATGAAGCATTTATGTCACTATAAAGAGACAATATTTGCTTAATAAGAGTACGTTAGAGAACCATCGACCGTTTCGAAGGCGCTGGACGCCGAAGGCCCGTCTTACCTGTTTAACTTTTTACTTAACTTTCAAGAAAGCATCGACCTAAACTTGGGGAGTTTTCTCTAACGTACTCTTATTAATCAAAATGATCTCCCGACGACTGGTCAACTATGTGACAATATTTGCGCCCATTTAATTAGTCATATCGAAAAATGGAACATGGGAAGATGAGCAGAATACGCAGATGTACTGTAATATACAGATTGTTTCATAAAAAATGGATCACCCTTAAACATCGCCTTAACTTCAACTTTGTCTAACTCCGCCAAACTTGAACGAATTTCTCTGAAATTTGGAAGATATGTCAGTTGTGCTTACCAAATATCATTGTTGGAAATTTCAAGCATGAATATTGAGTTGTTTTCCTGTTATAGATAAAAAAAGTAGTAGATAATTTGATCTTCATTTAGCAATGTTACACAAAATCATACCTCACTCTTATAAAATTACATTTGTTTCCTTTGTTATGTTATATGTTGTTCTACAAGCCAAAAGCTATCAAGCAAAACAAAAATAAAGAAAATCGGTCAATCAGAGCCAGTATAGCACCCTTATTCATCAACAATAATGTAACTGCTACATGTGATTAACTGGACTTCATGTTCCATAGCTTCCTGACTTCGTTGCGGTGGTGTTGGCAGCACTCCTGATTGCTTTCAGCTAGAAATCTATCTCTTACCGGTTGAAAACAATACAAAGCACAAATGAACAATAACGAGATCGCATTCACAAAAGACAAAGTGTCAGCCTTGCTAGAACTAGGCTGAACTTCACATACAGCAAGGAACCATGAATTCTGAACGCTATGTGAATGTTTTACGAATGAACATTGGCCAAATGACAGATCAACTTGGTGATCCATCGACTTGGTTATTTATGGATGATAATGCTACGTGTCACAGGAGTAGTAGAGTAAACTTATGCAAGTCTCAATTAGGGCTTAGGACATTATCTTGGCCAGCTCGTTCTCCTGATCTGAATCCCATAGAAAATGTATGGAGTATTCTAAAACGTAACGTTCGTCGTTCACTGCTACCTACAGATGGCGTATCACAACTTACGTCACTGTTAAAAAGAGAGTGGAGAAAGGTAGATCAGTCAAAAATCAACGATATCATCAAATCAATGCCTAGACGAATTGGTAATGTCATTGACAATAAGGGTAGGGCCACAAAATATTAGCTTCTTAAGAACCGTTACTGTATCATAGCTTATCAGATTATATAAGGACATTTAAATATATCAGGGACATGAAATAACATGAAAAATGCTTTCTGTATCATACTTATGTTTTATTTAGTCAAATTTTAGGATGATCCACTTTTTATGAAACGGACTGTATATGAAAATAATTTTTTGGGATGATCTAAACAAAAACATCATTCATTTAATGCAACCTGATATAAATTCATCTTCATTTCTCTCTCATTTCTCGATCCCTTCCTCTTCCACTTGTGTGAATTTAGTATCCGCGAGTATGCAATATCCATTCATACAATATATCAAAATTTTACAAGATTTAGTTGTTACAGAAGTCGAGAAAACTTTCTATGTGCTAATGTATTTCAATGAAGGAGTGCAATAAAGACTGTTTATTGCACTCTTTGAAATTTATGCACACTTTGGAAAGCATAAACTATATTATGGAAGCAATAATCATAGAGATTATATCACTGTGAAATATAAATAGATGTAAATTTCACTCTGTGCATTGCGAAGTTGGATGACGTCAGCAGTTTTAAATATAACATCAACTTCTTCAATGATCGTGATTTTACGAATTCGTGAAAGACGCTGGAATGATAAAGAACCGCTTGTACTTTTAAATTCCAATTGCATTCTTCCATAGTGATGGACGTTGTTAAAGTATTCCGCAACTATTCATTGCTGTTGTCTGTTCCATTAAGTTTCATTGTCGGAAGTTTTCACGTCGAAGTTTATGCGATTGCATTTATGTCTTCCTTCGAATTACTCCAAAACATTTCAAAGTTTACATCCAACAGTTTTACACAAATTGTTGTTTTCCATCTGCTTTTAGAATTGAGAACATCTTGTTATCCTGTATCGAAATATTGCATAAAACGCGATGATTTGACTGAAATAAGAATCACTTTCTACTAATGTACATTTGCGATTTTTAGTTTCAGAGATTAGATTTCGCTTCATTTACTGTAAAATTGGTTCTCTAACTAGCGAACTTTGATGTGATAAGAGTTACGGCAGCGGATTATCAGAATATTGCTTTTTTGCAAACGTTTCCCCAGAGTATTCAGTGAACTAATTCAAATTCTGATTTTCCCAAACAGTTGCTGTTCATGTTACACACACTAATGTATAAATTTATGTGTTTACGGAGTCACTGAACACCGTCTGATGTATCAGTTGGACAGTGAAGTAACAGAAGGCATTCCGGCGGCGATTTCAAAGAGATTCAAATGTTTTTCAGGTTTAGATAAAAGGACGCTGAATTCCTTGTGTTCAGCTTGACAATGTTGGTTCAAGGAAATGGCGAAGGTTCAGACAGTACTTGTTTTATTAAAGATTATCAGATGATCGTTGTTTGTCTCTCAATCTGATACGTCTGTTTTATATCAAAAGCGATTTATCTTTTCTAATATCAATTCTTTTAAGAGCTCAAAGATTTTCTTTTCACATTCATTGAGGCGTTTTGAAGATAAAACTGCAGTAGAAATGTGAAGTAGAGCTTTCGAATCGCTGATAAAGATATTCTATGAGCATTTAGCTGTAATGGTAATTTTGCTAGGATGTGATTTATTCGCGTACACTGCTCAGCGATCAACACTATTGATTTTTATTTATTTGCGGTTTGGAGAGAGGAGTTTATGGAATCTATTCACTAAAACAATTAATGAATTGAAAAAATTGAGTCGTTACTCGATCGTGAAATCGGTCATGCACTGAAACGCTGCAAATACCCAGAGTATGCTTTATTAGACAGCTCGAATTTACACACAATTATTTATATCTTAAATATGGATACTGATGTTGTGAATAAGCCCATCTTTGATAAATATAGAAATGGGGGCAAAAGATGCATCCTAACATGCTGTTCATGCACATCTAACTTCCAATTTGATACACACGTCCATGTGGTCGGGCCAAATGATGTGCGGTTGGTAGGATTCGGACTTACGATCCCATGTTATGACATCAACTTTATTTGAGGTGTCATACAACTTTCTTGCTTCGTTCAATTCTCTTTATGTGTGTCTTTGAAGTAAACTAAGGTTTTAATAAACATACGTAGACCTATAAGACAGTTGTCATGTCCATCTCAATCGCAGGGTCAAATGGACCCTTGTTACGCAAGAAGGCTATGAAATAGTACTGTATACGCAGAGTGTTTATAAATGTTTGTTTTCTTTCAGATTACAACTCGACTGGATGATTGTGTTCAAGGCCTTGTCTCTGTCAATAGACTGCTATCAGACCGTATGAGAGATGTATCGCTGGCGTCATCTCAAAGTGATCATACTTGTGAAGTGAAATGATCTCATTATCTTCTTGCCATTTTTCATTCCACTCGTCTGTCCCTCCGATCATGTCGATTGTTTAAATTTTATATTTCTTCCATTTCTTATACACAAACGAAACATTTTGTAAAACTATTTATACGTTTCTTATAATATAGACCTTTCGCTCACTTGTTTTGAACTTTCGTTCGTTGGTTATGAATATGTACAGTTGAAGATAAGAAGATGTGGGGTGGGGCATGAAATAATTAAATCTTTTTATGTAATGAATATTTTCGAGAAACATTTGGAATACCGGTATTTTAATGTTCATGAAGAATGATAGAAGGGAAAATATACTGAAAATATGAGTACAAAAGTCTCGGTGACAAACAGGTCTTAGCAACTTGCTATTTCTTTACACATGTTAGGCCTTTGTTCGACATTGAATTACCCTCACAATTACTGTTATCGTCAAGATTGATGAGATATTGTGGGAATGCAGATAAGGAAAACATAAGAGGATAAGTTTGTATAAAATGGATGTGATGTCTATGAGTACCAGCAAAATAGTCAGGTTAGAACGTAACTGTTCTGTTCAATCAAGTCTCCATGTTATTGCTGAATATGATTAATAATGCATATTTGGTTTGGTGCCTATTAGTGCCTAGTGGCACCTATCGGTGCCTCGAAGCACTAGAAGGGCACTAATTAGGCGCTAACTGGCACGAAATTTCTGCTTCGTGCCAAAATTAGTGCCCTACAGTTTACAGTGTAGGCATTCATCAGTGTATTTTGTTTACATAAAGGGAAAACTCCTTGGCTTTGTTGATTTCACTGAGAAATGATATCTTTATCATACATGTGCATAAATGTATTCATTAATTCATTCCAGTTATGCTATTGGATGGCAATTGCATCATCCTATGAAAGTTCTCACCAACACTTTGAGTTATAAATTCCAAAAAGCTTTGCGAATAGGACGGGACAAATTGGAAATATTAAATGACATCAATATCATATTTACATCTGTAATGGCTACACTAAGAAGGTTATTTCTCGTCGTCTTCGTGAAACGGAAAGAAAGACTGATTGAATATGGATGAGAAACGGATGAGTCTAAAGTCAACCATTCCCATGGGAAAAAGATCAAATAGCTTAATCAAACATCAGGTATAACAGTTTAATTTCAAGATTTCAGCCGTTGTCTTGAATTTAGACGAACGTGGAAAGTTAGAAATTAACAAAAATTGACTCTCTAGGGCCAGATAAAAATATTCAGCTTTCCATGGGAAAACGCTGCAGCGTTTCATTGTCTGCCTCATAAATAAGGCAGCTGAGAAACTTTGGTGTATTGCTAAAGACTGGCGGGCTTTCATCTTTTGAATAATTTTTCAAATTCAACCATTCTAACCGAAGTGTCTACACTTATTCCTCAAATCTATGACCGAGCTTGGCATTAATTTTTCTAACCGGCAATGTACGCTATTAGCCATAATTTGCAAGGGATCTCAATTGTCAAGTTGTTCTAAATATTATTTTTATAGGTCGCACTTATACATGCATTTGGCACATGAATCACCCCATGCAAAGCAGCACCTATCTTAATAAAAAATAATAAATAATGTATATCTGGAAACAGCATGATCCTTAAAGCATAGTCTAAACCACGGACCTTTTGAAGCAAGAGTACAACAGAAAGAAAAGATTTATGGGGCCGCATCTGAGAGTTATTTTAAATTCAATTATTACTATGATAACACAATTTGCGATATGAAATCAATCTGTGTGAAACTTGATGCTGCTTTGCCCACTAAGAGAAGAAATTCATTTCAAATGATGTGATTACCCACTGAGCGCTGTCTAGATGACAGGGTAGAGAGATACGTGTTGAATAAAACCAAGGAAACGGCTATGAAGTTGAATTCATGTAGATGGAAAGGGTCGCCAGTTACTGCAAGTGAGAGTCGGAATCGAGAGCCGCAGCATCTGACTAAAAGGACCGCATGCTGGTCTTGGCAATTGTAGTTCGTTAATTATTATCTTCAACTAATGGATAGTAAGTTGGAGAACTAATTTAACTTACTATGCTTATCGATCTGCTATATACGAGTATAGCAGAAAATATAATTTTCGAGCAATTACTAGTTTGTGACTTAAATCAAATTCAAATTCATGAATTTCCTCTGTTATGTCATCGATACTATGAATTTACAAGGCATCTGATCTAATGCAACAGTGCGCATAACAGACCAGAACTGAGCTGGGCCAGGAAATTCAGGCTTGTTGACAGGTCTGAATATGCATCATTTATTATATCACAGCACATTCAGCTCATATGGAACTCCACTGTCAATAATATAGAGCATTATTTCAATAAAAAAAATCACTCAATCAAGTGACAATCAGTGGCGTCAGTATGCGAGGCCTTCGCCGCATACCCAAAAATAATTATTTACGCTCATAAAGCTAAGGTTCAAATAGTTTTATTTTTTTGTTTTTGAGAGCATCTTTAAGTTTACAACTTTACATACACTTTGCAGTTTCAAGTCACTATTCTCAAATACGTTCCGAGCGCCAGCGCTCAGCTGTTAACTACAGGGATCTTCAAGCAATCACACAATGCGCTGGGGATGTGTTCACAGCAAATCACAGAGATTTGTGTGTTTGTGTGATATGTGGAGCGTGCGCGTTTAGCTCGATAATTTGAGTCGTCTTCTCCCGATAGAAACGAAGAAGCAAATATATTGATGCAATGCAAGAAAAGATCTATTTGTAAATTCATAGATTCAGATAGAGAGAGTCGCAAATTTTCCCTATTCGTGACTTCGCCAAATTTTGGAGAAGATGATGACGCGTTGAATCGTCGTGTCTGTGTTCACCAATGGCTGAATGTCGGATCGGAAGGTGAGAAGCCGCTGAAAGATAAAGCGATGAAGTTTCCACAATTTGATGTACGATTCAATCAGAGATAATGATTCTGGGCATATTGATGATATTATGTTTATGGCGGCGATTTCAACAGTGATTATTTTCTACACCAGCCAGTCGTCCGAGGGATTATGCAGAAAACTCCAACCATCTTACACGAAGTTCATGGCATTGAAATAAAAACTAAACCACTCTCAAGGGGTAGAATATTAGGAGGAGCGCAAAAAAACATTTTAGCAGTCCTAAATTTGGAAGATGTAAGAGATTGACAAGCTATAATATTCACAACAGAGTCTTGCGTTGGCGAGAGTTTCTTCGAGAGTGAAAGTTCTCTATAGTTATCTCACTATAGGGTGATCAAGCGTCATGTGAGAAATTGACATCACATTTTCATTGTCATTCGACGTTTAAAGTCTTGGGAAGACAAGAGTCACGTTGACGAACAGTCAGCTTAAGATTGCATGCTTATGAGGCTGTTCAGGAAAAGAGGCTGTCACATAGGACTCATAGTGAATCACAATTGACATGCAGAATAATCTACATTGGGTATTCTATGGACTTCAGCGTAACTTTCATTTATATATCAGTATCTATTTCTCACATCATTTCATTTCATTCTGTAGTCATGTATGCCAGCATAACTTGAGTGTTCATGTACTTGTACAAGCGTTTGAAAATTCACTGAAATTAAGACAGCGTCAAATTAATTATTTTATGCAGTTCATGCTGTCTGCTGCAGAAATATAGGAATCCGCAATGGAGCGAAAGCCTATGGTCTGGGATCACGCGACGCCACTGGTGACAATATTACAAAGTCGATACTTCGATAATTTGCCTGTAATTGTGTTTTCCTTCAAGGACAAGGCAAATTTGTCTCCCTACATACCTGACAGCACGAATCTCCCGCACGTGAAGAGTCTGCGACTTCCCTGGAGACGTCATGAATTTAAAACATCTAAATCGCAGCAGACATTTGTGACATTGTGACTGAGATAATGACGAAGTGGAATTTCATGGTCAATCGGAATTTCCTCTTGTGGATTGATTGTGTAACGCTCATCAAAGTCTTTCAGTTTAGACTCAGGGATCAATCATGACTTTAAAAGTACCGAAATATTCCTCTCTGTTTAGGATATTTCACGTCCTTCTTCATCCTCGTTTCTCAGTGGTAGAAATTGTTGAGCAATCGGAACTGTCATGTATTTGTCTAATTCCAGGCGGGAGATCAGTTTATTCCTCTCCTTAATGGGTAGACATCAATTCATCTTCTATCTTGCACTATCTCTATTTTCTGATTTCACGCTGTCTGAGACGCTATCATCTTTATCTCAGCGATGGCCAGATCTATACACAGTGGCGGGGAATTTAAATCTTGGGGTGATTCATCCTATGGGCTACAACAATTTGACCCATTGCACGACATCGTCTTATACTTTGACACTGCTCAGCATGGCGTACATCTGGGCGGTGGAGCAAGTGAACCGGAATCACGCCATTCTGCCGAACCACACACTGGGTCTCTACATCGGTGATTCGTGCGGGAGTGTTCGTCGTGGATTGACGATTGCTGATCAATTCGTCCCAATAACGTCACGAGGCGATCGAAGGACTGAATGTCGATCCAAACGACCTGTGGCTGGAGTTCTGGGCTGTTTCAACAGCGGTTGCACTGTTCAAGCATCATTCAATCTACAAATGAAACGCCTGACATTGCTTTCCCCGACATCTACCGCGACTGGGCTAGAAGATAAACGAAGTCATCCATTTTTGCTTCGAATGGTGCCAAGCAATGGAGATTGGGTAACCGCTCTGATTCGGATACTTAAATTGCACCATTTTACATTACTCAGTTTAGTATACTCCGTGGATGAGTATGGACAAAGTCTGTATCGTCGATTTCAACGTCAAATTCAAGAGCAAGACAAGGAATGGAAACCTTGCATCTCCCTTGCAATAGCTGTGCCTCCTCGCGCATCTTCAAGTGTTGTCAGGAACATAGCTATTCAACTGAGTGATCATAAGAAACCTCGAGCTCGTATTGTACTTGTCTTTACGAAGTATCGAGAGGCGATTATGTTGGCTCGTCAATATAACGTTCATTTAGGCCAGAATAAAACCTGGCCTTTAACATTCATTTTTCCAGACAGCATTGTTTCAGTAGAAAACTTGAAAAAAGTTGCTGAAAATGCGGTAGTTCTGACCTACCCTGCTAAAAGCATCAAGCCGTTCCAACAATTCTTATACAATCTCACTTTCTCTAAGATATCTGACTTGCCATGGGCTGAACATTTCTGGAACAAATTGATCAGAAATTCGAACAACGGTGACCAATGGAAGAATGTGAGCTGGGGAGAATTGCTGGACCGAAACATTATCCCAAGATCTCGAAGGACGGCTTTCTTTGATCGTCGCCAATCTGTCATTGTGGACACTGTTTTCACCTATGCTCGGAGTTTGACGAGGGCTCTTGAGAGTTGCACCGAGAACTGCACGGATATTGACTACTTTCTACCGCTGCTAGAGAAAGAAGTAAGCCGACCATCCATCATTTAGTTTTCACTCAGTGTTGCGAATCAGTTTCAACATACAAGTTCACAAGTTGAGGCCTTAATGTCGAGGGACTTAGAACTACCTAAGAACGATTTAATAAAACTGAGTAAAGCGATTTAATATTCCAACTAGAAAAATAAGTTTTGAACAAGTTCAATCTTTTGAACAGCTGACGACATTGTCCTTCAAAAGATTACTGCTTTCATGATCATGAAGGATTGTAGCTTTCAAGTTATTTCTCAATTCACAATTGAGACAACTTATAATGTGCAACATCTGCGACCCCAAGAGAAGACGATCAGATGCTTTCTTAAAGTGCTGACGATGTTGACATTAACCAATGTCTTGGCATTAACAAATGTCTATAATGCAGAGCAGTCAATTCCGGTGACTGCAGATGCTGTAGAAATTCACTACTTTTTTCACCCAAATATTAGAAAAAACATAGCCCTTGTTTGACGCGCTGAGTAGCAGCTGGACGTAATTGTTCCGTAGACAGTGTCATTCATTTAACAACCAGCATGTACAGCTGCTGTCTACAACCACTGTGTTAGACATGACTGCAGCACCTTCTGAAGATGCAGCTGTCAGGATACGTCGGATTAACACCGATATTCCAATAAATGTGCTTGACTTCATTTTCAAGGAATAGAATCAAACTTATTAACAAATGCGATCGAATACAAGCATTGTAGCAAATCGTGTCAGACGCTGATACTGTTTTGTGGATATCATCAAAATAGCATTTTCCCGTACGATCAGTGATTCCGCATGGCCTTAAGATCATCATTAATAAAAATCCAGGACAATCCAGAGATATTTGATTGAAAATCAACAAATATTATTTATTATATACAAAGCCTTTGAAGCCTTTGAAGATGATGGGTTGAAGTAAATGGAACAAACATGGAAAATAACAAAGCAGAAGTTAAGAAATTTAAGGGAAACATGCGAAACATTGAACTGTTAGCAAACAAGTTCTTCTATTCATAATTCATCAGATACATCATTCTATGTGTCATTATTCTCAGCTTTCACGTAAGATCTGACACGCTCAAGTTTGTCTAAAACAGAGGTGAAGTGGTGAAAGTTGGAAACGCCTCAATTAGGCTACAGAAACTACAAAGTGTGGCGGTTTCTGGAATTCGTGATTATTTGATCTACATGCACGTAATATTTTTTCTTTTATCATTGTGACTACTTGATTTTTGCAAGTTACAATTTTTAATTAAGTAATAACGAAAATGATCGATTGACTTAGGCCTACATATGCAATTTTTCGATGACTCCAGATAAACAATGATGCAACTTCAAACATCATGAAAATTGTCGAATATAATTATTTTATTTAATTATTATTTATTATTTAATTATATTATTAATAATTATT